>SCDZ01000301.1:0-146920 GCA_004143845.1 Drosophila lacertosa | reverse complement strand
CTACAACTCTTAAGCCTTCAACCTCTAAGCCAACCACATCCAAGCCAACAACTTCTAAGCCAACAACATCCAAGCCAACTACATCAAAGCCAACAACTTCTAAGCCAACAACTCTGAAGCCTACAACATCCAAGCCTACAACTCTTAAGCCTTCAACCTCTAAGCCAACCACATCCAAACCAACAACATCCAAGCCAACAACATCCAAGCCTACAACTCTTAAGCCTTCAACCTCTAAGCCAACCACATCCAAGCCAACAACTTCTAAGCCAACAACATCCAAGCCAACTACATCAAAGCCAACAACATCCAAGCCAACAACTCTTAACCCAACAACAATCAAGCCAACAACTCTTAAGCCCACAACCTCTAAGCCAACCACATCCAAGCCTACAACATCCAAGCCAACAACATCCAAGCCAACAACTTCTAAGCCATCAACCCCTAAACCTACAACAACTTCTAACCCAATAACAACTCCTAAACCGACAACGACAGGCAAACCCAGAACAACAACAACCAAGGCAACAACGCTGGCACCAACAACAGCTCCGACGACAACCCCCGGTCAAATCTCCACCACGCTCCCGCCCTGCGCCAACGGTAAGTCATAGATTGATTAAAATAGTATTAAGTATTAGCAGCTCCTGCAATGCTGCTCACACCAACTGTCCAATACTCAAACACACCCAAACAATCACAAACTTCTTCACAGATACAAACACACAATTCGCGTGCATACCACAACAACAACAACAAGAACAACAACCACAACAACAGCTCAACAACAACAACAACAAGCACACTGAATCCGAAACACAATTTCCCGTAAGTCAATCGAGCAGAAATACTTTGCTCGGTGAAAGTGAGTCGGAATCCTCGCTGCTGTCCCAAAATTTAGTTTCCAGTGAGATTAGCCTCGACTACATGAACGACGAGCCCGCTCCGGAGGCGGAAAGCACCACGGCCAAGTGGACAACGGAAAAGCCGCTCAAGAAACCTTTGACAATGTCCAGCTTGGCAGCGGCGAACATACTGCAAAAGTTGTTCAAGTTGATCTCGACGACCGCAGCGCCTCCAGCCAAGGTGACCTTCGCCCAAATGGCCAGACACAATCTGGCCACATCGAAGCCCTTCATAGCCGCGTCCCTGCGGCAGTCGATCAAACAATTGGCCACAAATAAGACGCACACAACGCTGAAGCCACAAAATGGCAAAGATACCGAAGATTACGAGTACTACGATAGCGAATACGATATGGATGAGCGCGACAATGTGATTGATAATCGTGATCAGATCAAAAATGCCAAGACAACTGCGATGCCAAAGATTAGCTTTAAAGCCAACCCCATAACAACAAATGCGACAGTTACAGGTAAGAACTCGACTGAGACGTCAATCCTGGAAAATAAATCAACAACTGGCATTAGATTGATTGAGACTACGACAAAATCAGTGATCATTCCCATAGAAAACACAACCGTTAGGAAAGATCAAAGGGAAAATAGTTTCAATATGCCACAAGCCTCGACATTTAGCACAAGATTTGTGGACACCACAATTAGATCTATGCCAAATCTCACAGCAAGCACAGCTGCTCTAAAGGATCTCTTAGAAACCAGCTCCAGTGTGCCTGTGCCGTCTATAGTCAACGCTACGATGGCAACAACAAACACGACCAGCGATGGAGACTACTCCGATAATTATGTGGACTCGGACTATGCCAACGATGAGCCCGCCGAGGAGATGGAGATGGAGACCACCAGCAAAAAACCCGACTTGGATGCGCATAAGAACACGCTGATTAAGCTGCTAAGGCAGAGGTTAATTATAGCCACTACCACAACTGAGAAACCCGCTGCGACTAATGAGGTATCAATAGACAGCAAGACCAAAGAGCTAAGTGCGCCAAAGAGCTTATTGATGAGCCTGCTGCACCAGAAGCTGTCCAGCAAGGCGCTGATTAAGAAGGCAGTCGAACTTATGGCTTTAAGCAGCACCTCCCCGCCCACAACAACAACAACAACCACCACCAGCACCGTCAGCCCAACAGCCAACGGTAGCAACAGTTGGGAATACTACGATGATGAGGACTACGACTACGAAAGCACAGACACAGTAGCTGCCATTAATCAGGATGCGGCCAGGCCCGGCGGCGGCGCAACAGCCAAGCGACACTCCATACACCCGTCTCTGCAGCAGCCGGGCCAAGTGGTGCCAATTGTAAATAGCTTCGCCTCCTCCGGCAAGGGGTTAACGAGCGGGGTCAGAAAGCCGCCAGTAGCCAATAGAATTCCGCTGCCGACACCCGCGTTTCTCACACAATCAGCCAACGAGGTCGGCGAGACGTTAAAGATTAAATCGAAGAGCCAACAGCCAAATACACGCACAGTAAATACACTCAGCGAAACAACAACTCCAAGCACAACCAAAGCAACAACAAGAACAACAACAGAAACAACAACTACAATTAAAACAACTAAAACAACAGCAGCAGCAGCCACACGCCAAGAGATCCTCACGGTGAACCGAAAGCCGTGGCTGCTGCAATCACAAAACCTAAGCGTACACCTAACACCGCTACAAGCGACTAGCAAAAACCCAGTGACTCATGCGAATCGTTCATTAATAGAGCATACAACAGGCGACTATACGACCGACAAGGTGCCGAAGCTCATTGTGAAGGTGTATGAGCCGATCGATGTGAAGGTCGTCTTCTGCCCCAGGAACTGCGACACAGAACACGATCATCAATATGGTAAGACATCAATATTTAAATACTTTACAACAATACTAAATAAACGTTCTCTTTCACTTACCCAGACCCAGCTGATAATATTAAGCCGGATTGCACGACCGGTTGTGATAAGCCCAATCCAAAGACCCATCACAGCGTCGATTTATGGTGGAAGCCGCGCAAGCTGAGCGACACTGCCGCCTTCCAGACGATAACATAGACAATTTTCCGTTGCGGTTCTTAACATTGGCTATACAACATTAACCAAATAGTAAAATATAGCTACATATATATATATATATAAATTGTATATGTATTCGTATACACATTAATAAACAATTTTAAATAAATTACAACTATCGTTTCGATTTTCGCTTAAACTAAAGAAGACCCTTTTAACTTATCAACTATGTTTAAACGGAAGATTGGTCAATTACATTACATGACTAGCACAGATGGAAAGCGCAGCGTGGACAACTTTTCAAATGCCATGGTGGGATTCTGACCAAAGCTAAGGAAAAACCTTATAAAAGCGGACAACTTGGTAAATGTTCTGTTGTGTTTTGAAACTTAAAGCCTAATTATCAATTAGTTATTGTATCAAGTTAAGTTAATATAGCTATACAATATGTACAAACGACTTCATTAATACTGAAAGCCAGCCTAATCGTCAAAGAAAAGTATTTCCAGTATTCTTTTTTGCACATTTTTTCGACGATCCTTGTTCATTTTCAGCAGCTCCGTGGTGACCAGCTCGCCCAGCAAATGCTCCGAGGAGCGCTGTATGCTGTGCGGATTGGGCGGCGTCTGGAACTTGCCAAAGTTGGCCGCATGCGACGTTCCCGCCTGTTGTGGCAGCTGTTGGTAGAGCTGGAAAAGGAAGTCCGTATTCGATGGAAACATGTTCTGATGTTGTTGCTGCTGCTGCTGCTGTTGTTGTTGCTGCTGTTGCTGCTGCTGCAGCTGATTGTTATTGATATTGCTGTTATTATTGTTATTGTTACTGTTGTTGCTATTCATGCTGCCATTTGCCGTGTTGCGCTGCATTTTGACGGAGTGGTTATAGTGATTGTCGTGCTGCAACATGGTTTGCGGCTCCATCAGTTCGTTGCTATTATCATCCGAGTCCTCGTCGCTGTCGTGTCCGAAGTGGCCATTTGGCGTGGACATACTGCCACCATTGGAATGCTGCACATGGCTGGTGCCATTGGAAGTTAGCTGCACGCGTGGCTTCTTTGTGTGATAGTTGCTCGGCGTTGAGGAATGCAAATCGTCGCTGAACTTATGACTGTAGCCGTGCGTCTGCGCTTGTAAACTATTGGCAGTGCCCGCCACACTGGAAGAGGAATGCACAGGTGGCTGCTGGCCCGACGGCGCAGCCTGGTCATCTTGTACGCCGGTCACGTTGACGCCAGGCAGCGGCGACGACAGCGGCGATTTCATTGAGGAAGACGTGGATGTAAGGCCGCCTGTGCTGCCGGCGCTGTTTTGAACGGCGCTTACGCCCACAGAGCTATCGCGATACGGCTCCTGGTAGCCCTGCGAGGAGTCGGCCATCACGGCAGCCACCGCGGCCGCCTGTTGTTGCTGCATTTGCGACTGCGAAATGTGCTGCAGTTGTTGTGAGGCCACCGCGGCAGCGAAATCCCTAAAAATCTCCGCTTCAATTTTCACTTGTCCATTAGAGTTCTCCAGCGCATTCGCAGCCACTGAGCTAAGCGCGTTCATTGTGTGCTGCTGCTCACCTGGCTGCTGCTGCTGCTGCTGGTGGTAGTGATGGCTTTGGGCAGTGCCCGCAAAATGCGACATATTCTTGTGAGAACTGTTCGACTTGGAGTCGACGTTGTATTCACTGTAGTTGGAGCTGTTTGCTGACTGGGGCGAGGTTAGAAAGTTTGGCACATTGCGATATGATTTGCGCGGCTGTATGTGCTGATCCAGGAATTTCATTTTCTCCAGATACGGGCGCGACAAGTGCTCGTAAACAGGTGGATCGCCCTGTTTGCGCTGTGACACATAGCGTTCGCGCAGGTATTTCCAGCGTTTCTTACATGTTTCCACTGTGAAAATAACATATTTCTCGTATCGAGTTTACTTTGCCAATTAGCGCATCTTGAGGGCCAGCTTACCGTCCGTGCGCAGCCTCACCGCAATGAGCTGCCAAGCCTCGTCCTTGGTTTCGTACTTGCCGCCGGTGGCGCTGCCGTTTAGATAATACTTCTGCCGATTGTATATAACGCCGTGCTGAGCCACTTCATCAATTAGTTGCTCATCCATCATGATGTAGATAAATTACGTGAAAAAATCACGGTTTTTTTGTTTGCTTGCGCTCCAGTCGTTTCGGCGATTAGGGATGAGCAATAAGCTCGAGCTGGTATTGATGAAAGCATTGCAGATCGAAATTATCGAGCAATATTATCGATAGTATAATGTATATTTTTAGGTGGTTTCCTCCTTTTTTGGTATTTTAAGAATTCAAATTTGGGTCTCTATGCTCCCTTCGGCGGTCACACTTGCAGTCGGCCAAATTCTTTCGACTTTCGAGAAGAAAACATTCGTGTCAAGTGCGCAATAATTTAACATTTTTTAAAAGAAACTCAATGTTAACCGAAATCCGTTAACGTTATTTCTGCGTGAAAATCATTAAAGATTGATTGAGTATCGAATGTAACGAAAAACGTTGCATAAATACAGATATTTGCTGCCATTGTCAAAAATAAAACGAAAACAAACGAATATATAAAGATATTAAATAGTTGGACTAGATATGTTCAAGTTAGCACATAAGTTACTGCCGCAACAGCGGATTCTACAACGTTCCGCCGTTCTGCGTCGTTTCATATCGACGAGCGATGAAGTTAAATCCGTTGATACCATCGGTGGTTTGCCGACGGAGCTGGTTAACGAGCAAAAACTAAAGAAGACAACCAGGTTTGTACCAATTACCAGTTTTCGATTGTTTACATTACTGTTCTTCCAAACGCGAATACCTGCGCATCCATTGCAGAGGGTGCGGCACTGAAGAGAGAAAGTGTGCGGTCACGTAGGCCACAACAGCTGTTGCTGCAGTTTCTAAGCAGAGTTTCCTTATGTATTCAACTGTTTGTGTTTTTGTTTTCGGCTTTTCGTTTTTTGGTATTTAATACCCTTGTAAGAGATATTATGAATATGTCAGGCAATATGCTACACGTTAATGCAGACATCAACGGAGTTATAATTATGATGTTATTTTGAACGTTTATAGCTTTGGAACAAATTTACAATATATAATTGAGAGTTGACCAATGTACTATTATTCAGCTTTCCCAATAAGATTACACTTTAATGTAGTATTATATAAAATTCTTTAGTTGAATATCCAGTTTTTGTGCACAAACAAAATTAATCATTAATATCTGATAATTTTCATATGGCCGCAAGGGTATTCAAACTTCGGTACCACTAAGATAACCTGTTTATTCTCGTTTTGTTGCTTTGCAGAACATTATCTACACTACAAAATCATTCGGTGCCCATCGCAGCGCGCGTCACAGTGTCAAAAGATGAGAGTCGCGATTTTATGGCTGTGTTTCCCGGTGAGCTGCGCATTTGTTTTGTTGTTGTTGTGGTGTTGTTTTTTACCAAATTAGCATTAGAATACTAAACAACAATAAGTTTGTATAAATTGTCACATTTTTAGACGTGGTGCGTGACCTTACCAACGCAACAAAGGGCTACAATTGCAGTGATGCTGCCAAATGGTTTGCCCAGGTCTTGCAATATAATGTGCCGCGCGGCAAGAAGAACCGTGGTATATTGACGGTGCTCACGTATAAAAATCTGGTCCCAGCCGAGGAATTGACACCCGAGAACATCAAGCTGGCTCAGTATTTGGGCTGGTGCGTGGAAATGGTAGATCTCAAATTACGCATAACAAAGAATACACTTTTTAACAGATTTCGATTGCAGCTCCAGAGTTTCTTTATTATCTCAGACGATGTCATGGACAACAGCACAACCCGTCGTGGTCAAAAGTGCTGGCACATGGTCGAGAAAGTCGGCCTAACGGCCATCAATGATGCCCTAATGATAGAAAACGCTATGTATGCCATACTGAAGCAACACTTTAGCCATTTGGATTGCTACGTTGCTCTGATGGAACTCTTTCACGAAATCACATACATAACAACATGTGGACAGTCGCTGGACTTGCTCAACTCAAACAAACGCGTTTCGGAGTTTACCATGGAGAACTACAAGTCAATTGTGGACAACAAAACTGCCTACTACTCATTCTACCTGCCCTTCGCACTCGCAATGCATTTAGCCGGGTACGCAGCACAGCTTTTACCGGCATTTTCTTTATATACTAATCTATCTTACCTGCAGCTACAAAGATGCCGAGGCATTTAGACAATCCAAGACCATTCTTCTTGAAATGGGTCACTTCTTTCAGGTGCAAGACGACTTTCTCGATTGTTTCGGCAATCCGGAGGTCACGGGCAAAATAGGCACCGATATACAGGACAATAAGTGCTCCTGGCTAGCTGTGGTCGCCATGCAGCGTGCCAATGCTGAGCAAAAGCAAATTATGATAGACTGCTATGGACATAATGGTATGTTTGAGTACTCACAATAATTTACAGTTCAACTAATGCCCTTTATCTTTGCAGATCCACTTAAGGTAGAGCGAGTAAAGGAGCTCTATAAGGAACTCAGCTTGCCATCGACGTATGCCATATTTGAGGAGGAATCCTACAACATGATTAAAACGCACATACAGCAAACTTCTCGCGGCGTTCCGCATCAGACCTTCTTGCAGATACTTAACAAAATCTACCAACGGGACTCGTAAACTCAGCACAATGCATCGTGACTTAAACAGAATGTAGTATATAGTATTTAACTGGATGATGTGCATGTATCTAGAATTTGTATTCAATAAGTACAACAGCAATTTTTACTGTGCAAATAGCCTTTGTTCTGTTTTAATCATCATCTGTAAAGTCGAAGGGTGCGAAAGACTTTCGGAATTTCACTGCGTTGGCTTTTTCTTCCTCATTGTCCAGCAGGCAATCCTTCCAGTTCACTTTCTCATCGCAATTCAACAAGTTTTCGGAACAAAACACATCCCTGTAAACAATCAAATGTTACTTTATATCATTGATTTGAACAGTATTCAACGCACCTTGCAAAGTGCAGCGGAAAGTGTTTCATCTGTCGCGTTATTAAAGTGCTTTCATCGGGCAGTTCCGCTACAAAGTAGGGACCCATTTCCGGTAACATTTTGGCTGAGGTTAAAGCCGGTAACGTCTCGAATTCCAAGTTGAATTCCTCAGCTTTGTCCTAAAGAAATATAATATATTACAAATTTGTTAGTTATATTGAAGGAGTAAGCATCAAGCATACAATTACCTCAAAACTATGTTTTATCTTCCAAGAGTAGCCTTCCTCAAAGGCCAACACATCTATAATCATATGGGAAGTTTTGTAATGACGCTCTGTGAAGCACACAACTTGTCCCAGACTCTTGAACAGTTTCCGCAAAGCTGTTTTAAACTTCTCCAGCTCCTCCCAATCTTCAGTGCTTAGTTGAGCTGCGCAGGGTACGTGCTTGGTGGACAATATCAGGACATGGTGGCTATTAATTGGCCCCTTGGCCAATGCCAGATAAAAGCGCTCGCCTACTGTGATAATCAGATGCTTTTCTACCTTCTCGGAGGATAAACAGAACCAGCATTTCTCTGAAACGGTATGAAAAACATATGCATATTAATGTAAGATCAGAAAAAAATTTTTATAAAACAAACCCTGATCAATCTGCATTATTCTTGGTCGCTTCTCCCTATTTCCGCCTTCACCGTGCCTCTTGCGATTGCCGCTAGAGTCCATATCGTAAAAGTATTGCCGACTTTCAGACTATAAAATAAGAATATTTCATATAGTAGAAATAAAAGTGTATCCAAATTAACTTACTGTCTCATTCTTGTTAATCGTGCCGCCCATGTCCAGACCAATAAAGGGGCAGGGTATTTCGTTGGTTGTTTTCTGGACCAAGTCCAGCAAACGTGCTTTGTCCACAGGCTTTAGACTAAGCGCGTAGATATACTTGGCCTTTGTGGCATTCCCCACATCCGCCATCGAAATGAACCGCGTGCACAGCTCAAACTGAGTGGTGTCATCTTTGGGTATGCGAAACGGCGGACACTCGTAGTAGGTGCCATTGATGGCACAGAAATGATAGCGTGGCTTAATCTCGCGGCACAGAAACGATATTAACTTTGATGCTTTAGCCTGCAATGGAATTGATGATTTGAAAACATTCTTTACTTTACTATAATCACATACGTTCTCCTGCTCCAGTACACCGTACGGCCATTGGGACGTGAGCAGCACATCCACGCCTCGATAGTCAGTGGCACAGTTTTTGGACACCAGACAGGAATTGCGCACTGCCTGGACATCGGCTTTGGAGAACTCATGCTCGCCGGCGGCATTTCCAGCAGCTTCCACTCCACTTAAGTAAGCTATTTTAACACCGCTGCTCAGCGTGTAAACGCCTCTCTTGCCCAGATAGGTGAGGTTCGTGCACACTTCGCCGTCCGCCAGGTTCTCGTAATGTTTCCTGTCCTCCGCCTTGTTGTGACCAAGTATGTAGGTCGGCACCGTAACTGTGTCAACGATATATGTTAGTTTTAAGTTAATTTTTATATAAAACATTGTCTACTTACTGTGCTTAAATCCATTTTTGTAGGCAATCAACTCCTCGTTTTGTTTATCCGCGCCAAAAAAGTCGCCGACACAGCACAAAATCTCAAATGGCCCCGCTTTCTTGTTAACCTGTTCCACTCTGCTGAACAGCTGCTTAAAACGACCGCGCACATCTCCCACAACTAAACTAAAATAAAAATTTAATTAATCATAGTGTTTATTAAGCTTAAACGTTTTGTTTATGGTTACTTACATTTTAGCGTTCACATCCATCGGCAAACAGTCTTCTTCTTCTGGATTTTTTTCGACAGCTAACATGTAGCATAACAGCTGATTGGACAACAGAGAAGATAAAAGCTGTTAAACATAACAGCGTACAATATGTTACGGAGTGTAGACTTCTGATAAATGCAGGAATTAAAAAAAATGACCTCAATGACCGTTGGGTATTTGAATTTCGAAAAGTTTTGGATTTCAACCAATTACCTTATTATTATCGACATGTGTGGCTATCTGCACTTATCACCTTGATAGTATGACACATGTGTAAGTATCTAAACGGGGTAATTGTACTTCCAATTTTTCAGCATGAAAATTACTGTTTAATTGACCAAGTGATAAGTTCTATTGAAAATACATATGTTTAATGAAACTTTAACCTTTTTTTCTGATGTCAACGCTCCAAAATATGGTATTAGATATGACATTGGCCCCAAATAGCATCCGATTGCAACAATGAACCTGCCCAAAGTTATTTGTTCTGCGTGGCTGGCGCTTTTAAGTAGTTTTTAGTCTTTAAATTTATGTTCTAGTGGATGTCAACTTGCAGGGGGCATATAAAAACGATTGTTTTTCTAAATTATATTATCAGTTTAGTTGCACCATCAACGGATATCGGACAAATTTGAAGCTATGTGGACTAGCCAACATATAATAGCTGTCATTGTGATCGGAGTGGCATTTGGGCCATGTGTTTGGACCCAGACTATTGACTGCCAGAGACCGCCCAAGCTGGTGGTAGGTAAACAGAATTATTTGTGGAGTTTTAAACTATATTGAGGTACATTAGGATCCTGCGACTTGTTGTCGGGACGGTGGACGCGATCAAGTTGCCGAACAGTGCGCAGAGCGAGTAATGGGAACAGCCAATGGACAAGCAAGCAATGGGCCATCTTCATTAGATGCAGCAACAGTAAGTCTACAGAAGGCAACAGTTTAGAACTGGCTTACTCTCCACAATTCCTTTACAGTGCCTGGCGGAATGCATTCTCACATCAGCGCAATACAAACAAGAGCCAAAGACGCTTAATATACAAAACATACGCAAGGATTTAAGCATGAAATTCTCCAATGACACGGCGTACGTGGAGGCCATGACTACCGCCTTCAGCAAGTGTGAGCCACAAGCGCAACGAAGATTAGCCGCAATCCAGCAATATAATCCGACACAGCCCAAGTGCAGCCCGTTTGCCGCTATTGTGCTTGGCTGCACGTACATGGAATACTTTAAAAATTGTCCCGCACATCGCTGGACGCAGAATGCCGAGTGTGCGCTGGCCAAGACATTTGTGGTCCAATGTGGTTTGGGTGCTTAGGTTGTTATTTAACTGTTCACTAACTATAATTTTGTTTAAAACCCGTTTACCGTTTAAAGTGTGTACATAATAAAGTTTTTACATTTTGCTAAATAATGACAATATCGTTTTTATATCGATAACAGCAATGTAGCCCTGGTTGGGACTGGCAATCGAAACAGCCCTGTCTTTGAGCTGAGAGAGTGTGTGTGCCTTAATGTGACTGTGCGCGGCCGCGGCGTTTAAATACATATTTATTTAATTAATTTAAATATGTCTGTTGAAGAGCAAATCGAGAGCTTTCGCGAATGGGCCACCAGCCTTGGCTGTCCGCCCAGTTCACTGCCCAGCGAGGATGCGCTCAAATCGTAGGTTCTACTGCAATTGCCCTTAAAGATTTGTAGCTATAAAGGATAATTTTTTTTGTTTAGTATTTTTAAATCACGTCAAAAGCAGCTCTTTGTGCAAATGCAGGCGCGCATACAGCCGCGCCAGCTGGTCGAGGAGGTGCGAGAGAACCTGCTCATTGCGCAGGTGGCCCAGCACAAGGGCAAAGTGGTGCCCGCCTGCAGACGCAGTTTTCTGCCGCGCCAGCTGCAAATCCATCTCAAGATGCAGGATCTTAAGAAGGAAAAGGAGAACGCTGATCTGCGCCTGGCGGAGGTCAAAAAGGAGTTTGATGGCCTGGCCGCCTCCATCAAAACGAAGAGTAAGTGAAGCACTCGGGACTATCCATTGGCTAATTCCCATTTCTACTTTACAGACATTCAAGCAATCAGCGCCAAGCATAAAAAAGATTTGCAGGAATCGCGATTTAACATACTGGAGCTTAAGCTGGAGTCGCTTAACAAAGCTTACGAACAGGAACTGCAGAATAAGACACAAATTCTGGCCACGATGCCCGTCAAGCTAAACAACAAAAATTCCAGTGATAAGCTGGCCGCCAAGGCTGTGGAGCAGGCGCTGAAGGAGCTGGAGAACTTTTACAACATCGGCAACGACGAAGCCAACAATAGCCAGCAGCTGGCTGAGGCCAAATCGCGACTGTGGGCGCGAATGCGAGAAATATTCGCCAATACACCGAACGTGCTGCTCTTCAATGTGATCATGAAGATCAAGGAGGAGCAGCTGCAGCACGTTATGCAGCTAAACAAGAACGCTCACACTGTGGATGCAGCGGGCAGTGTGGCGCTGTCGAAGCCGCCGCTGGACAGCTTCGATGTGAAGCTGCTGAAGACGAACGCGGACCTGATGGGTCTGGTCGCCAAGCATGTGTGCGCCCAGAACGAAGTGGCGCAGCTGGAGCTGCGCTTCGCCTCCTCCTATGGCACATTTGTGGACGAGCTGCAGAAGAAGGTGAATAATTTCAATGGAATCGGCAACGGCGATGGCGACGACGATGATGATGGAACCACCGAGGAGATAATCTCCGAGTTTATATTGCAATACAATCTGCGCAATTTTAATCGGGCACGCAACGATTATCTCGCCGAGCAGATTGAACAGCTGCGCGCGGAGCTCGAAGCGGGCGCCAAGCAGCTCGGCAACCACGAGATGCTGCTGGGCTCAATCAAGCAGATGTACGGCGAAATAAACACCTCGATCAATCGCATACAACACGATATGCTGCAGCTGTCGCAGATTAAAGAGAAGATACTCTTCTCCAAGAATCTGCTGAAGAACATGCTGCACGACATGCAGGCCGCCTCACAGAACCAGAACGCCAAGTCGCATCTGCTGAGCACCAAGCTGAAGGTGGGCAACATGTCCTTCATGGGCATGGACAGCTTCTGCCTGGCCAACGACAGTGTATTCTCCAGCACCAAGCTGGAGATCGATGCCAGCCCCATGGACACCACAATGCTGCGCAGCTTCGAAAATACCACGCTGATGCCAGGCAACGCAACGTCCACTCCACTGATGCCCATGGCCAGCAATGGACCCACGCTGCCCTGTCATCTCATAGAGCTCAACACGTTCGCCGAAATACCGCTGGAGAAATTTAGCTGCATGCCGCGTGCCTGGTATGTGTTTTTTGCTGTTAATTCTGTTCAGCCCACCATATATTTTTATGTTTGCCCTGCAGCGCTTATTTGATAGCGGCCAATCCGCTCGTCGTGGAGTCGCAGGAGCTGGCATCCACCATTCAGCTGGCACCGGGCTATCTGCTAACGCCCCATGGCGCCCTGCAGGAAGTACGTAAACGCATTTTGTGGGCGTCGGCAATTGCCGCGCACACGTCTGACTTGAAATTGAATTTGGATGCGATAATTGGTAAGCTCAGACCGGACTAGTCCCAACCTCCTTCCGCTTCGTTGCCATTTTGTTTCATTTCCGTCCACTCCAACACAGTTGATCCGCACGATTTGAAGCTGAAGTCGCGTCGCCAGCACGAGGAAATCGTTCAGCTGCTGGACAATATCGAGAGCCTGGGCGACAAGACGCAGCATCAGCTGCACAGGATCAAGCGCATCTTCGACTTCATTGTGGAGAATCCGTTGCGCAAATATGTGCCGCCCACAGCGACATTCAACAATGCCAACTTTTCGGTGTACGAGTCCGAGTTTAATCTGTATTATCGCATTGCCACAGCGGGTGGTTCCATCAAGTCTTGAATTAGGCAATAAATAATAGTTCCAGTGCATATTCTAATATCAATAAAGTTAGTCTTAAATTTGTATTCTTTTTACATATTTTTTTCTTTATTTTATGTTTTCGTTTTTTATTACAAAAGTCGCATTGTTTATTTGTATTTACACCCACATATAAATCGGGGTAGCAATTGTTATTCAAAAAGAATTTTCATTATTATTATTTCGAAATGCGCTTAAAAGCTAATGCACAACGATATTTGTTGTTCTTGCTGTTGTCGTTAGATTTCGTTCGTATATTTGTAACTTTGTATCTCGAATTGTAATCGCAATTGAACAGATTTATCAACCTAATTAAATTGCAGCACGAAAATACTTTATTATTTATTAAATAAACGTAAAATATTCTCATAAGTGTGATTGTGTAAACGGAATTTGGAGCGTTGCATGTGATGTATATATATGTATATATATAAATATATATAGAGAGATTCTATATATCGAGAATTTAGTCATTAGCTTATAAAATTATTTAAAAATATACAGCGCGAAAAAAAAACACAGAGATAACGGACGGGTTTTTGAATTGAGTGGGGTTTGTTTTCTTTTAGGGGTAATTACGATTAAGAGACTTTGATAATTTTCTTTTGTTTAAACTTAGCATACTTAACTTAACATATATAAGGTTGGACGTTTCTTGTTGTTTGGATATACGAAGTGTAGAAAAGGAAAAACATAAGAGTACAACAAAATAAAAGTAAATTGTTTGAATTTGCGACAGGATTTGTCTACAGCTGATGTCTGTCTATTATTCGCAACTATATGCTTTATATATATGTTTATATATTCGAGAGCTGATTGATGGTTAAGATGTGGATATGGAGCGTCAAGTGAGTTGGTTTGGATTGGCTTATCTGGAGTAGAGCAGGGCCAGCAAAATGCCGAGCAGAGCAAAGGAAGAGGCAGACGCAGCAATGTGCTCGGCGCCGCCATAGTACGCCTGACCACAGGCCGGCGGGCAGACCGGAATGATGGTCTCGAAGAGATTGACGCGTGCCTCGGCATCGCCAAAGCGATTGGTGGCCTTGCACACATAGTCGCCATACTGGCGCTTCTCGATCGTGATCACGCGCAGCGTCGAATCGGTATACTCGTCGGCGGTGGCGAAATGCGAGACGGTATAATGCTGATTGTTGGCCAGCTGAATATCGTCCTTGGTCCAAACGATGGCCGGCGGCGGATACGCCTCAATATGACACTCCAGATCCATGTCGTACTGCAGCGCCTGACCCAGACGTGGACGCGGCACGGTTATCACCGGCGCAAACTCCACCTCGACGTTGATGTTCCGACGATCGCCTTTGCTGACACCGTTGTCCGCCACGCAGTAGTAGGTGCCGCGATCCTCCTTCTTCACCGACTTGATGCGCAGAATGTTGCCCACATAGGTGGCGCTATCTGGAAAGAGAGTAAAGTTGGAATTCGTCATTAATAAAGGGCGTTGAAGTGCGTCCATTGATAGCAATGGAATTTAAACGTTGCGGCCTTTTGTGTTTGTGCACTCAAATCTGGTTTTAATGAGGCGCCGCCAAGTGCCGCGGCTGACCTTTTAATTCCCCGCGTTCGAGTGTCTGCTCAACAATGGCCACGTTAATGACCCCCAACAAGCAGCGAAAACATTTACGAATGCTTTTTGTTGTTGCAAACTAATTTTTTTTTTGCTTTTTTTTTTTGAATAGCGCGCGCGCTTTCAAATGCTGACAACAGCAGGAGGTAGAGGGTGCAGAGGGGGTAGTTTGGGTTGTATTATTGCATCTGAAGCAACTGAAGCGTAAACGTGAATGGAAATGCAACTGCAAATGCGAATGCAAACGTTGTTGCCCCCCTCGCAGCAGCAGCAGCAGCAGCAGCGGCATTCAGTTCATAACCGGAAGTTAAAACGTACACACAAAAAAATAAAACGAGTGCAATGTGCCCTGTCGATTACCTGCACAGCCCCCGCCCACGCCCACGCCCCCTTTTCCTTTAGCAGCTCCTACTCGGGGCGCCATGTGAGCCTGAGCCAGAGATGAGCGCGTGTCGTGTTTAGTAAAAGAAAACGACTAAACGCAACACTGTTAAGTTAACAGTATGCAGCATGTTAACATAATATAAATCTGCTCACTAATTCTTCTCTAATGTAAGTGCATGAACTGTTAAATAACAGTTTTTAACATAAACTAGGAATGCTGGATAATTTATGTTATTTTTTGATATTCTGTGTGTACTCAATAAGAGTATAAAATGTACTAAAAAAAGACACCTATATATTGCCAAGAGACATGTCTAGTCGTGATCGTTCACTTTTCGATAATGTCTTTAATCATGTTGCGTGACACATGTTAAATATGATAAAAAAAAAAAACACGCTCACATCTCTAGTGAAAAATTGCAGCTATGGCTCTTCAAACATTTGGCAAAACAACTCAGGCCTTCACAATTGACAGCAGCCTATCAAACTATCAAAAGCTGAGTTGAGCTGACGAGGAGCGTTGACCGTGCTAGGGAAAATGTGCCTTATGCAAAATGCAATTCACATGCGGGCTTAGGGAGATGTATGATGCACACATACATACATGTATACATGTACATACATGAGTTTACACACATACAGTAGGCTGGCATTTGCTCATTCGGCTGAAACATTTCAAATTAATTGCGCTTGGGAATCGAAGTAGAGCGTTTGATTAAAATTGAATTGACAGACGGCGGCGAGAGGGAAGTTCGAGCAGTTTGCGGAGGGAACGGGCTAAGAGCAACGCACGGGCGACAATTGAATTGCAGAGCTCAGCTACAAAACCCACAATTAAATTGAAATACTTTAGCTTTCAATGCCCGATGCGGGCAGCGTGGCAAAATGGAAACAAAAATTCATTTCAATATTGGATACGATGATCAGCTTAAAACACACGACTGAAGTCGGCTCTGTGTTTAATTAGCCAGAAATGAATCACGTTTGCTGTAATGTATATGCAAGTATGTGTGTGTGTGTGTGTGTGTGCACTGTTAGCTCAACTATAAGTTCTTAAAAGTTCTCAGTGCTCGACTGAAAAATACCCTGTTAAAAGCTGTGAAGAACTTCGGAGAGTGTTGGCTGATTCTTAAGGTTATTGACAAATGTGTATTAATTTGTTGCTTAAATGATTAATATTCTTATATATAAATCTCTATCTGGACATCAGCTAAACGTGACAAACAAGAATATATATATAAATGACTAACAGTATTAGAAAAGTTTCTCGCATGCCCCATTTGTTCATTCTTCGTTTGAATTGGTATTTTAAAAAACGAACTGTAAACTTAGCCGGGAACGTGTCACGGGAAGCATACCAAGTGCAGCAGCCGTGACTGGCTGTGAACGAGTCGCAGGTTGAGCTCCACACGCAGCTGCCATTAAAAAATGTTTCCCCTTATCCATTTAACATTTCCTCAGCTGACAAATTGCGAAGTCAGTCAAAGTGTTAAAATTTGAAGTGTTTGCTGTGGCATGAAACTAAAAAGAACAATATGCAGGTCACATTTAACAGACGGTTAAAGCTGTTGTCAAATGTCGCTAAACGTTAATTGGGGCGTGGCAGGCAAAAAATTAAAAGAAAACCCACACACAAGACAAATATATACATATTGTGTATATAAATGCTAATTAAAAATGCAGAATCAACTTTCTTTTGTCTCAACAAAGAGAGAGCGAGAGATGAAGGGAGGTAGAGTGTGTGTGTGCGAAAGAGAGGCTATGCTAAATTTATCATTGGCTCAACTCATTTTTGGGGGCATGTTTGTAATTAAAGTCAAGAACTATGCACAAGCTGCGACCTCAAATGACATTTTGGGTTAAATTTATTAGGCCGCATCAGCCAAATAAAAAAAAATATACATGTACATATATTAAAGCAAACAACTATTAGATAAATGCTGCTGAATACGATCTTTTCTATTGTTGTTGCTGTGAATCAAACGTTAATTAGGGTTAATATCGAGGCTCATATAACAACCCTAAAGGCTGAAGGATAAAATAAATGAGATTTAGGCACTTTTATGTTGTCGACTCTTTGACTCGACTAATTACAATGGCAGCTCATATATCATTCCAAAACAAGCACACTCTAATTACAACTATTTTGACTAGACTCCAGAGCATATAGAGCTCATATATCATCCAGGAATTAGACAAAAGACATAAGTTATTATGATTGATAAGCTGCATAATTTATAATAACTAATTTATTATAGAATAACCATATTAGAGTTCAATTTGTGGTTCAAGTGCATCAGGAATTATATTTAAATGCTTACAACAGAATAAGACTCACTTTGTTTATTCCGACACAATATGAATCACAAATTAAACAACTAGAATGACTGTACAGAGGGCTATTTCTGTCATATATACAAAAGAATACCCTGTAGATAAAACAGAGCCACAAAAAACGATTAACTTAAACCTTTAACACTTTCAGTTCATTTATCAAAACCTAACTAAGGACCTTAGTCCGGACAAATGAAATAATATTTGGTTTCCTGCTGCCCTTTAATTTGGCAGAGCATAGCCGACTGGGCAATGTTAACTGATTGCTGTAATAACAGGTTGCTTCTAATATGACAAATTGAGAACATGTCGGCCTGGAAATGGAAATGGAAATGGATCCAACGCCAGCAACAATTAACGCTGAGTGCCCGCATGCAGCTCAAAAGTGATACACAGATGAGGATGGAGGAAGGGGGAGGGGAAGGGGGGAGGAGATGCACTGATACAAAATGAAGCTACTCCATGGCAAAAGCCGGAAATGATGCACAGACTCTCTCTCTCTCTCTCTCTCTCTCTGTGTGTCCAAATGTTGCGTTGTAATTTCAGTTACTAATGAGAGAATTAAAAACACTTTGCTTCAGGGAAGGAGAACGCATGACGAGCTGGAAAAACTGTCTATGTGTGTGTGTGTTTGTTGTATCTGTGTTTGTAGCTGCTGGCTGGAGTCAACTAATGAAAGGAAAACACAAACAGACGCTGCACAAACTGGTGCTGGTAATGAAAAATCAGACAGCAGTGCATTTGTTTAAGCCAGGCTAAGGAACCAGTCTGTTGCCGGCAACAACAATTCAGTCCCCTGGGCAAACAGCCAGAGATAAATTGTCAGTTAAAGGCAGCAGCAGCAGCAGCAGAAGAAACAGAATGTAGAAAAGGAAAATTGTGCAAAGTGCAAGGGCAAGAAGATAAAGAAGAAGAAGAAGACGAGAAGCAACCTTTTGAGTACAGGTAACAGCAGGTAATATCTGTACCCGAAAGGATGCGAAATGTAACAAGGCCTCTTTTGTGGCAGCATTCACAAAAAAAAAAAGAAAAAGAAAACAAAAAAAACCTGCCAACTCAGAGGAAATGCATTCAGGTGAAGTTTTATAGCTGAAAATGAAAGAGCAGACACTTTTTCCAAACAGGTGCCGACAAACAAATACACTTGCTAACTAACACACATAAAGAGCAAGTGTTAAAGTAACACAAAACAAATATATACTGTATATAAAATAGAATATATAAAGTAATTAGATATATGAAAGAAGTTTTAAAAGAGTTTTATCTACACTAACTAACATATATTATAAACGGGTTAAAGCATTAAGTAATAGCTATAAATATATATTATAAATATTGTTGTATTATAAGTAAGCAATAATCACTTTATTTCTATATTTATATTATTTCTTTTTTTATAATTAATATTCTATATTTATAATTAAAGAGTTCTCTAAGCAAAAACTAAATTTTCATTGATCATTCCTATGACAGCTATATGTTATATTAAGTCGATATGATTTATATTTTGTAGATATGATAAGAGACTGATTCTTATTCTAAAATCCCAGTTTAGTTAAAATATCTCGTTAAACAAAAAATTTTTTTATATAACAACTAAATTTTTGAACACATCTTTCCATGCAAGCTTTATGGTACAGAAGATTTTAGTTCTTCAAATTTTTTGTATATATTAAAAACATTTAGCAACTTTTATTTGCCAAATTTTGTTATTATATCTTAAAAAAAAAAATTTTTTTTTCATATAAAAAGTGATTTTTTGATATGCTAGGATAAACTTATGATGACTAAAATTTGTTTGTAAGTTAGGAGCACTTTAAAACTTGTTTGATTAAAATATCTTAAGAAACAAACTAGTTTTTCATATAAGCACTTAATTTTTGAACGATCGTTCCTATGGCAGCTATAAGATATAGTTATCATATGTGTCCAATTTTGAGATATTTATTACACGCAACAAAAATAAATATGTATGTGAAATTGCATTAGGATAACTCTAAGTTAAGCCACGAACATGACTAAAATATAAACCCATAGAGAGAATTATTTGGCTAAAAAGAATCAGCTGAGAATATGGTTTGAGCGTACATATAAAACAATTTCCAGTTCTTCCCTTTAACTGAGTACCACATTTAATGTACCCTTTGTAGCCAGTGTATGTTTGAACCGTCAACATTTTTTTGGCGGCAGGTTCAAGTCCGGACTTCAGACGCTTCACTGACTTTCAGCGAGCCGTCAAAAACGTTCAAGCCGTTGAGTTTTGAGCCATATTTTATAGGCCTTCGTCCCCTGCCAGTCACCAGTCACCACTTGGCCCTGTTCCCCTGCCCCTGCCCCTACCCCTCGAGCTGGCACTTAAACATTTCTGTTTATCGACAACGTTTAGTTTTGTTTAAAATTTCTATTTCTTTTAAATATTTTTTTTTTTTTGGGTTTTGTGTGCGCGCTGGCCCGGAAAATTTGTGACAAGTTGTTGCTGCTGGAAAAGTGAAGGGTTGCACTTAGGAATATATATGTACATATGTATATATGCATATATTTTGCCTTTTATGGTAAACTACGATTAGAGGCCGCCATTTTGAGCGGTAACAACCACCGTTACGAGCGTCGCGACCGTTACGTTCCATGGGAATTAAATGGCATGCAAAAATCTATTCGCACCAATCAAAAGCAACAGACGACGGGGAATCGAATTTGATGTTGTTGCTGCCAAAAAAAATAAGTCTCTGCACTTTTCCCCCTCCCCCCTCCACCCGTTTTTTCTACAGCGCCTGCTGCCTGTGGCCATATTTGTTTTTCCCTTTCAATTTCCTGCCGGGGGTTTTTTTTTTCTATTTCGGCGGTGCAAACAAAAACCGTTTGGTGAAATGAAGTTGCCGCTGGAAAAGCGCTGCAAGAAAAGCACAAGCAAAAAGAAAAAAAAGGGAAAAAAAACACACACAATCGACAATTTTGGTTTGGTTTGGTTTGATTCTTTGGCTTGCAACGTTGCCATGTGGAAATTATGAATGTTAATGCAGCACCACAAAAACAACAACAACAACAAAAACAACAACCACGTGTGACTCATCATAATCAAAGCGTCGACGTCGCTGTCAGCGTCGCTGTCGACTTCGCTGTCGACGTCGCTGTCGGGTGCGCTTTTAATGACGTTCCATATTATTCGCGCCCGCTGCACACGGCCAGAACCCCTCACCCCACCCCACCCCACCCCCAATCTCTTCACCCGGTTCGTTCTCTGCCCACCCAGCATTAAGCTCGAGTCATGTCTCTCTTTTTTTGTCTCTTTCTAGTCGAAGCATGCCGTCTCGCTCTGCTTTTTGCGTGAGCTCAGAAATCCAATTAAAAATTGCGCCACACGTTGTTTGCCTCTAATGCAATTTTCACTTTTTTTCCCTATTTGTAGATTCTTTCAGATTTTTCATGCTGGCACATAAGCCCATATATCATGTTCTATCAACTCTATAAGCTGGTAAAAGCTGTCAACTTGTACATATCTCGAAATAACCCTTAGTTTAAGTGTGTAAAAAACAAGTTTGAGTTTGGAGACTATTTTAAAAGCTGAGATTGCTGAGTTGGGATTTGATGTGATTTAGTTTTTTTTAACAGATATTGTAAGTTTTTCCACTGTTCCACATTTAGAATAAGTTTCAGCTCTTTTTTACATAAGCTTAACTTGTTATAAACGACTTTCTTAATAACTCTGTTAAAACTAAACAATTTCCCTTGATTTCACTAAATGTTTGCTAACAATAACTTAGCTTTATTACAGCCAAGTTACGGCCAGAAAGCCGTTCTACAAGTCAAGTTACTTGAGGTTGATTGTGAAGTCTGCCTCAACACCTGATGACATTTATGCAGCTGCCGCAAAGTCTGTGCAGCATCTAGCTCTGTCTCTTTTGCTCTGCCTAAAGCCTTCTCTTTCGCGCTGTTGTTCTTCTTATTATTATTATAAAAAAAAATTGCTTGCCTGTGCAAATTTTGTCGCCTCTTCCTGTTTTGTCACCCGAAACTCATCAACATTATGAGGAAAGACTTCTACATATATATACATATGTATGTATATATGTTTGTTTGTATATATATATATATATCGAGCATATAACAAGCTCTTGAGACATGTGAATGCACCCACTTTGGTGGCTAACGCATCAACCTTCAACCTTCAACAACAGCGTCAGCGACAACCGCAGCCCACAACGAGACACCCTCCGGACGCAACCGAGACTTGAACCCACCCCCAAAGCACAGTTGCTCCACCCCCACCCCCCTCCCCCCTTCCCCCTTCCCCATCCTCCTGCAGTGTCAGACTTTGTGTTGTTGACTTTTGAAAAGTGATTTCTTCGAGTAGAGCACATTATAGCTGGCCATGAGTATGTGGCCCCGGGTCCCGTTGCCGTTCCCGGTCCCGGTCCGTGTCCGGGCCTGCCACTTATTGGATTGTGCACAACTACAAGTACTGCCCTCTCACTCTGTCACAATTGAGTCTAAAGTTTAAAATGTCTTCTAATTGAATTTATGGCGTTGCTGCGCTTCTGACTGTACCCAGAACTGAACTAGAAAATAAATCTGAGCAGCTTTTAAAATAACAATTAAAGCAAAAAGCAAATAGTATAAATAAAAATATTTTACGCGCAAAGCTGACAGCGAATCCTAAACAAATATGCACAAATCCCGAAAATAAATACAGGCAAATACCCTGATTGTGATAAGGATTTAAAAGCCGGTCGCCGTTTGACGTGCAACACGTCGCCGAAAGTGCTAAGTAAATAAAATGAAATTGCGGCAAATACGTGAAAATGTTGTGTGTGTGTGATAAGCAGCACAATGGAAAACCCAAACACAAAATCACGTTAAGTGCGAGGATCTACATAAATGTGTTTTGTAAGCCGTTGGGTTTTCACTTTCCTGCCAAGGGACGCCAGCTAAAAAAAAAAAAGGTAAACTTAGCGCCAGGGTCGAGAAAATGGCGTCGCAGTGAAAATGTGCTGGTGGAAAACTTGTTTTTTATATTTATTTCTACTTTTTTCTCACGTTTTGTGTTTAAGAGCAGCTTAATAAAGTAGAGCAAATGTTAAGCTGCTGCTAACATAAAGCGCTAACAGAGCGTGCTGTTAACATGCTAACATAAAGCGCTAACAGAGCGTGCTGTTAAGATGCCAGGCGCTGTTAACTCAACAGCATAAATGTTAAGTCTTTAATTTAAAAGCTGTATGTACTTATTTTATCGCTTAATCTCCACACTAAAAAGTCAACAATCAAAAATTAGAAACCTCAAAAAACACACAAAAAGAAAAGAATAATTTCTGTTTAAGCCAAGGCTTGTCCTAAGAACAAGCCATGGGAAATCGGTGGCTCTCATCAGCGTATCGCTTGCATTGTAATGGCCACAAAAGGGGCTAGGCTGTAATATATGTATATACATATGTTTATTTGTATATATATACGTAAAAGCCCAAGCAATTAACTAACAAGTTAGTTGGCCACTTTTAGCCAATTTGCTGCACTCGACGCATAACTTTTTTTTTTAGCCAGGCCAAAGTACAGAGCGGCAAAGCGGCAAAACGTCTGTCGAGCGGTCAGTTAAAAAAGAAGAAGAAGAAGCAGAAGAAGAAACTCTGCTCTGTGCCCAGTTCCCAATCCCTAGTTGGCCATTGGCCGTTGGCGGCTTTGTCATGTGGTCGTTGCCCCAGCAACCAACATTCATAAACAAGTTTTCCAGTACGTCATCATATCTTTGTTGTTTTTTTTGCTGTTGTTTTAGTTGTTTGTGGTTGTTACTTATTATGCCCTGTAATGTTCACCTGAAAATGGGTTAAAGAAGAGGTATTCGCAACTGGCAGAAGAGTGTGCAAAAGAGAGATTTGTTCTATTTTTATAGGTTTGAAGTTGATCAGCATTGATATGAAGATATTTGTCTGTTTAAACGTGAATATCTTATACTAAACTATCGTTAATATCATGGAATCTTCAAATCTTATAACTTAATATTTAGTATGCATGAAAATGATCGATAATTATGTCCTTAGACTAAATATAATAAAAGCTATGCATATAAAACTGAGCTTTCATTAATCAATGTACATCTTTATAATGTAGATACAAATGTATCTTAAAGTAAATGTATCTAAAAGTCAAACTCAATCAGCATACTTAGCTTCAAGTACTCAGGTTATATAGTATGAATCTATATCTGTAATATATATTTGTATCTTTCTAATTATAGATACAAATGTATCTTCAACTAAATTTGCAGCTATCTACAGAGTATCACCTAGTTGGGCAGCCTCGATCAGCACATTTCTAGCTTTGTGTTTCTTTCAAGTTTGCAACTAGAACAGAGCGCCATAATGCATAAAACACACACACAAACACACAGAGAGGCAACCACAATGCAACATTGTTGCACACAAACAGATTTCCTCCCTGTGGAAATGGAAAGCGGGGGGGACAAGCAGGAATTATGCTTGCATATGCAATAATAATAAAATATATATATACGCATATAGAAAACTCGTGCATGTGCAAAAAACTTAATTACACGCAAATATTTGGATAGAAGCAAAGTGGAAGCACTCAACCAATAGCCGGAAGGACCGAAGGGTTCAATTTTTTTTGAGTGGCAATTTTTCATTAAATTTAACAGTATGCATATATATATTTATTTTGCCAACAAACCTAATTCTGGCCACGCCCCGCTGCGATTTTGAGTGGGCGCATCAATTGCGCAACGCAATTTGAAGCTGATAAATTGTGATAAAATTTGCATATAAAAAACACCCTTCGATTTTTGAGATTTTCTGTTTAGCTAGTTAAGCGTAAATCGCATTTGGCATTTAATAAAGCAATTGGAACACTCGAGAAAAGCTCGAAACTCTTGAGTTTTCCTAATTTGCATAAACGTTTTCACGCTCAAGTTCCCAGCTGCCCCTCACTAAAAATGTTTTGACTTTTGGGCTGGCAATTGATGACTAGGGTTCAAGATTCAAGATTGACAAAGCGATCACAAACAAAAACATACACATATACATATATACATACATATAAGATTCTATATCTCAAGAGCAGATCTTTATGCTCTGTGCCACAGTTTTGCCCAATTAGCGTCAATTGGCTTCGACAATAAATGTTGTTCAGATCTTATCACCCGATTAGGATCTATGTTGAAGTACTAGTTTTTTTTTTTAATTTCTTTATAATGCCGCCTTCCTGTTAGCTCTCATAACAAAGCATAAAAAAAATAACAAAAAAATGATCCGAGGGTGGTTCAAACAGTGTTCGAGTATTTGAAGTATGGCTTAGGATTAGTAGCAATAAATGGAAACAAATGTTGCACAAATACTTTTATAGTTAGTCAGACAAAGGGAATTGTTGAGTTGGGCAAAAAGAAAAAAATATATAAATACTAGTAGTGAATAGTAATGTATAAAAAAAGTTTCTTTTGTACAATTGGGCACAAAAAAATGTTAAAGATAATGTTTAAAATGTAAATGAATTTAATTAGTTTTAGACGTCTTGCAAAGAAAGAAAGTCGGAGAACGGTGAAGAAAAGAGATTAAAATCGAAAGCAGAAAAGCGACCTACAATAAAAGTTCCCTCATTTTATAAAGCTGTCCAAAGCGCTTTACAACTGCTCAACCTCCCCTCGCTAGCGTTCCAACAGCTGGGAATGTTTGTATTGATGCCAGAATTTTAAATTTAGAAATTGCTAGCGTAGCAAATTCAATGTTGAAATATTGTTTGTTTTCATTTCATAATATTTGTTATTTAAGCCAACGCAGCCAAAACAATTTCGACCCGGCTCAAAATACGAAAAGACCGCAATTCAGTTGGCCTCACGTGAGGCGCGAGTTGGGCCAAGGTGAGTTTTATAATGGCAACAAAAACAAAAAAGAATAAAAAATTGGCCAATGCAAATTTTTTCTTGCATTTTTTGCATGGCTAAGCAAATGTAAAAAGAGGGTGCGAAAGGGAGGGGCGAAGAGGGCCTAAATGTATTAGCCAGCTGCTTTTTTTTGTTTAAGTTATTAGGGCTCAAACGCATTCGAAGCCATCGATTTGCATGGCAACGCACAAATTGCAAGTTCGAGCCAAAGAGAACGCACCCAGCATTTTGAATACCCTGTATATGTAGGTAATAGGGTATATCAATGTTGTTTTTATGTATGTTAAAGAAGGCAGGCTGACAACTATATACCCTATATACCATATATAGAATGTATCTAGATAGGGTATAAAGAAATATATACAAGCTGGATAATTTAATTTTATAAATGTAAAATCTACAAAAAGCGACTTAAATAGGATTGTTTTATTTATGTTGCAATCGAAGAAAGCTGTTCTTTTTCTTGTCTAAAAACTTACAGGGCATTTGCTAGTCGAGCAAAGCTCACTCTCTCTCTCTCTATCTCACTTGGCTCTTGGTTGCGCGAAAAAAATAAACAGGCCGGCAACGGAAGCGCCTGATTAGGGGTTCCTCCCGTGTTTGTTTGTGTGCGTGTCCCTGTTTATTTTTTTCTTTCTCTTTTTTTTTTTTTTTTTTTTTTACATATTTTTGCGCTCGCGGCTAAGGCGTAGTCCAATCCCAATAGCCTGCTGCTGCTCCTGCTCCTGCTCCTGCTCCCTGGGTAGGGTTGCTTAGAAGCGGCACAGGCTGGGCTTTATTTGTTTGTTTGTTTGCATTTTCCAACAGGACAGGACGCAGGACAGCCGAAGGTTTTGCCAGGGGAAAGGGGCGAGTTTTTATTGTTTGTTTGGCGGCGTGTTTTTTACCTTTTTGGCTTGTAATTTATATACATTTGGCATATTTGTATATATTGTATATTGTATATATATTGTATATTGTGTGCATTGTATTTGCCGGCTATCAAAATAGAAATTATGCTCACGCCGGGGCTTAGTGCATTCGACATGGATTCAGACAAATATGCCCTTGACGAGGGTATTATAGCGGCGTGATGAAATGGGCAAGGCATAGAAAGAGAATCTTTGAGGTACTTATATGCCCGATCAGACAATACATTTAAGTCTATATAGATATCATAGAAACAAATAAGTTTGTTTATGAAAAACTTTTAATTTTTAACATATCTAAACTAAAAGTAAATTATACTTTTTGTGAGCTTTTCTAACTACTTTAATAAATACCCTTAAAAAACATTTTTTGTCAGCAACTAAAGTTTTCACACGCCCGCCAGGGTATTTAATCTTCGGCTACTCATAAATCACAATTCTTGGCTGTTTTCTGTTGTTGTTTACTTTGTTTTTGTTGCACTGTACCCACCCAAAAGCCGTAACCGTGTCTGATACACGGTAACGCCTCCTGCCTCGTCTTGCAGCCGGCACGGCTCGGTTTGGCCCGGCTTGTTTGCCTTATGGCCCGTACTCCTGATCTGCAGTGGAAACCCTTTGCAGGGGAGACCATCAAACGGTTACGTGAAACGTTTTCAAGTTGCGGAAGCAATTGCGCGTGCTGAAGTTGTCGAATGCCTCAAATGCGAATTCCTGCTGCATAAAAGCATCTCTAGTGCTGCAGCCACAACCCTGGCTACCTCTTTATACCCTTTCCCCTTTCCCCTTCCCTGCTCCTTGCCTGGTTGAGTCAACTCGGCTCGCTGGCGCATATCAAAGCTTGGCGCAGTTTTGTTTGCCCAAGCGCTTTAAATTAGAGCGTTAAAAACGTGTGAAACTCCGCACAGGAGCGACAACAGCTCCTGCAAAGCAAACATTGGACGCAGACCAACAAAAAAGGCTACAGCGATTTGCCTTTGATTTATTGTGAGCTACAGGCTGACATTGAAGTAAACTCCGCTCAAGCGTGTCCAACCAATTGTGCTTTATTTTATGGCACAAACCCCAAGCCCAAACCCAGTTCCAGCCCAGGCCTTAAGTAGCTTTCATTTTCAAGTACTTCGCCCGGCAAGGGAGCAATCTTGCCACACAGAAACACACACCCAAGCTGATATACTCATTGATATGCTGCCCACGTTTAGGGCGAATCAAGGCCGTAGTAATTAAAGATTGCACAAGTTGATCGAACAAATGCTTGAAATGCCTATAAAAAAAACGGGTGTGTCCCAAGTCCCAAAATCCCCAACCCAAGCTCTTTTATTTTCTTTTTAACTTATGACTTTATCAACCTCATAGAACTCTTAAGTATAAACTTTAATTGGTTGCCAAAAAAGTTATTTTTACCCTAGATTTAAAACTTTTTGGGGGAAAAGCTTTAGTGGCTAATTTCTTGAGGGAAACAATATAAGAAGGGTTATTTTTGGAATGATAAAGACTTGTTTAATCTATCTAAATATAAATATAGACTCATATGCCAGTTTCGTATTAATACGAACGAAGCAAGTTGCTTTCCTCTAAGCACTTGAACCGAAATTTAAGAATTTTTAATCCTAAGCATTTAATGAGCTCCGAAGTCTAAGAACAATAATTACTTGACTAAGTCAAAGTTGATGCATGTGCAGACACACACACACACACACATATACACAGGTATTTACATGTGTAAAATATGCTGAGTTTTTCCAAGTATTTGGTTTTTCAGCTTGCTTCAGGATTATTGACACTAATTGTTCCTGGCAAATGACGCTGCAATCGCGACTTTAAAATCAATTATGGCTGCTGCGCAAACGTCGCTGCTTACGAACAGGTAGAATACAGCGGAAAACCCTGGCAACACCTGTAAGGGATTACAACTGACCTTGCACCAAGGAGAGCCTATTTACCTGGGCTACAAATTATTTTATTAGCTTTTCGCAGCAACAACGAAGCAATAAAATTACAAGTGTATGGGCATTTTCACAGAAAGCAACGTAAAAGAAAAACAACAAAGCAAGCAAAGCAATTGAAGTGAGCGCAGAGAGCGAACTAGCCACACATACGAGCAAGTGTGTGTGTGAGAGAGAGAGAGTGCGTTAAGCTGAGCTTACACATAGCTTGGCAATATAAGCACGTATATGACATATAACAAAACTGCGCTTTCATTGTGAGAACTTAGACAAGCAAAATAACTGATAAGGTAGCTAAGAAACAGGTGGAAATGCTGAGAATATGCAAAACACGCAAACAACAAAAACAACAAAGTATTTGTATTTTAGTTGTAGCAAATAAACAAACGCCAACGGTGACGCCTGAGTGAGTCACGGTCACACATACACGCACACCTAAGTAAGAGAGCGGGAGAGCGCCCTTTAGAGAGGACAGCGCCCCAAAAAACAGACGGACATGTAATGTTAATGTATCAAGCGCTAGGTTAAACGCCTACTACAGACTGGGGTCAGCTTATAGTGTTGGTAAGTTAATAATTAAAGAAAAGAGAGAAAAGACTCACCCGTTGGCAGAATAGCATTGTTCTCGCGACGCCATGTGATGGACGGTGTTGGGTAACCGCTGGCATAGCACTCCATTTGCACCTCGCTGCCCTCGCTGGCCACAATCGACTGCGTCGAATTGTCGGAGATGACGGGCGGTCGACGCACCGATAGCTTTACATTGGCGCTCACCTTGTGCACCGTTGAGATGACCACCTGGCAGGTGTAGGTGCCCGCATCGGTCTCCTGTATGTCCTTGATCTGCAGCTTGTACGTGGATGAGTTGGGATCGTAGCGCAGCGAGAAGCGCGAATCTTTAATGACGAGCGTTGAGCCAGTCGACAGAAAGACGGGATCCGAGTCAGTCTTAAGGAAGAGCACATTGTACTCCTTGGCATATTGCACGGAGCAATCGAATTCAACGGTGCCGCCAATGTCCTTAATCTGCTCCTGCGTTATGTACGAAATCGTTGGCGTTCGCTGCGCCTGTGCCTGCGTGGCGATTGCGACGATAAGCAACACAGACAGCGCCAAATTGTTAATCTTCATGAGTTGAGCCCGCCACATTTTGTTGTTGCAAATTCTTAGCTTTCTTTGCTCGTACGTATGTAGAATTAAATAAATATTATTGCACCACACCCTACCAGCAACGGCTGCTGCTGACTGAATTAAAATCGAGTGAAACGACGATTTGAGCGTATTAAACTTTTAACTGCCAAAGAAAAGCTGCAGCTGAGCTATTTGGCACTGCGCTCTGAGACGACACCAAATACAGGTAGCTTTGACTCTTTCAGTTGCACGGCACGACGCGGATGCTGTTCGCTGAGCACACACTTGTCAGCTCGCTCTAAGCTGGTTTTTGTATTCTCAACTGTGTTATGTGCGCGCGCGCTCTCTCACTGCTGTTTGTGTAAGTGTAAGCCTAGGTTACCAATTGTAAAGTTTCTTTGAACACACGCGACTTGAGACGTCTGCACGCTTTGACTGTCGCGACACGAATGATTCGAATGTTGCGCGCCGCTGTGGGCGCTTGCGTAAACGATATACTTATGTTAATAAATCGATAGCTGTTAACGCTATATGAGACTTTACAGCACTGGACACGGAGTCATTTTGCGTCACTGTTACTCAATGTTGCGCACATGATAGTTAACAGTGCTGCGTTAACATATCGATATAACATTGCGCTGCGATATATCGATTATGTGGCGCCAAGTGCGGTATTTTCAAATTTATGCAATAAAACGAATATTTTGTTTAGAATTGTTTAAAATGTATTTTTATTTAGATTTTTTTTCTTTTTGTAATATTCTCCATTATTCAGTGGTTAATTATGTATAATTTCTATAAATGTCTGATTTTCATTTTCATCTTTGTTCTTCATCTTTCTGTGCTTTGCTTTGCGATTATATTGTTTAACATTTTTTTGATGAATGCATATTATAAATGGATATTAATAATAATATAATTAGTATCGACATGACACTGTTCAAGTTTAGCTTTAACATAGTTTTTAAAAACTTGTAAAATACTCAAATAAAATCGCAGCTGTATGTTGAACATAAATATTCAATATCCAAAATATTGTGTAAACTTTGGAAAGTTCTCTCTAGTTTTATGTAGTTCCTTGCTAAATATTGCATACATCTCATAATTTAAATATCGTATATCAAAGTGTATTATTATTATTATTATTATTATTATTTATTGTACTGCTGATGCCCCTCATTTAATTTTTGTTTTCTTTTTTTTTTTGGGAAAGTTAAGGTATCAGCATTTAGAATTTGATTTTAGGTTTTCAACAAGTTCGCTAGCTCTAAGTACATAAATGTCTATGTATATAGTATTTGTATTTTGTATTTTGTATTATGTGTTTGATTTTCAATTTGTTAAATATGTAATAAATAGTTGCACAACTTCCTCGTGCAATAAAGCGCTTTCCAAAAAAAAATCGATTAGCAAATTAACGAAACGCGGATCTTAAACATAACGAGAGATTCAAGAGATTGCGACTTCAAATGCAAGTCTTTAAAATACGTTTTTCTTTTTTTTTTTATTTATTCTTTCGCCTCCTCCAATCAATTGCTGCCATAAATAAATGTGTACGTATATAAGTATATATGTGTGTGTGTATATATTGGTATATATATGCCCGCCAACGTATTCACCGCAAGAAAATAAATTATAATGTTTAAGATAGTATAGACTAAAGTAGTCAATAAATAAATTGCTCTAGATTCAACATAAGTTTTAAGTTTAAAAAGCTAAGCGCGCGCCGATCCGCACTCTATATAGATATATATTTATGTATATATATATGCGCCATTAAAAAACACGATTTAGTTCTTTTGTGAATTGAGACTCCATTGGGCAAACTGCTCCTGCCACTGGCTATTCGCATTTGCCTAGAAAAACCAAAATCAATTTATAGTTAGCAATATTATAATCATATTTAGATTATAGTCTAGCATATATATATGTATATAGGTTATAACTGTACCCAAACTCTAAGCTGTGGCATGCAATATCAAATGAAAACAATTACTATATATATAGTACTATATATCCAAATACTACACAAGCTACATAATTATATGTATATATGTATGTATATTATTTCGAGTGCATGTGTTTGTAAAAGAAAAAAAAAGAAACGAGAAATCAAAAGACAACAACAACAACAATGATAATCATAATCATATAACAACAATAGTTTAAATTTGTTCAATTTAAGGATTTCGAATCGAAACGAAATCCTTTACCTTTTCATTCCATTCGGCATTATATGATTGAGTTTCATCGAAATCTGAAATTGTATCAAGTTGCATGAAAACATCAGTTAAATTCACAAAGCAAATTCGCTTTCATTTTTTTACTTTTTCTTTTTTGTTTTTGTTTTTGTTTTTGTTTAAACGAGCAACCAACATGAACGGTCTAAAGATATTTTATCTAGATACTTGTTGTGGAAACATTGCAAATGTGCCACATGAGAAATGCCAATGGACAGGCGAGTAGAACGAGAGAGAGAGAGGGAGAGAGAGCGAGAGAGGGAGAGGGGGGAAGAGATTCGATGAGCTGAACGGGGTACGAGGGGAAAGGGGAGCGCAACAGATTTGCATGAATGGAAATGCGACCAGTTCAAATAATATTCTAATCGGCTAATCGGCGTACAGAGATTTATATATATAAGAGATATATGCATAGATAAACGACTTGAATGAGGCATGTTTGGCTAGAGTCAAGGCGAGGGCGAGAGGCAGCGGCGTAGTCAAGACCCCCTAAAAGGGGGTTTGCTTTAATAGATGTACCCATAAAAAAAATATTAAAATCGAGTAGAAAAGATTAGTTTAAATACCCTTGATTTGATTGATTTGGTGAGCTGAAGAATTTTCAAAGTGGTTTTCAACCGATTGTTCCTATACGATATAGTAAACTGATATTAAAAATATTTTACAGTTATTTTAAGGGCATAGCATATCTTAAAGATAACAAAAGTTTCTCATATAAGCAATAGATTTTGAACTGATTGTTCCTATGACAGCTATACGAAATAAGTATCTGGTATATATATAATTTTAAAAATATATTGACGCTACCAATTAACAAGTTTAATTAAAATATCCTTAAAAACAAAAAAGTTTTCTTACAAAAATGAATTTTTTAACCGATTGTTTCTATGGCAGCTATAAGATATAGTAGTCCGATCAGCTCCAATCCGACATATGCACTGCCTGCCACAAAAAGATGCAACTGTGCAAAATTTCTTTAAGATAGTCCTTAAACTAACGGACTAATTTGGTTAAAGAATATTCAATTTTTTAAGCTCCCCCTTTTGAAAAATTGCCTGCCTACGCCACTGTTGAAGATTGCACTATGAATGTTTAGATTTATAGAGATCTGTGATTGTTTGATTTCGCAAGGCTGGCAAACTACGTTTTTGAGATGATTGTAGTTAATTTGATTATATATACATATATATATATATATAATATTTTACCTGAAGAACACGTGAACCTACAACTTATTTATGCTTTTGTTAATTATATATTTAAACTATATTTCATAATGTAAGCGTGCATGATCAGCTGCAGTTCATCGATTGTCTCACCGATCTCGTGGAGGGCCGGAAAACCGGCCGCGTCATCGTCGATAAAGAGCTCGGGATGATGGCGATAGGCCAGGATGCGATTAATCTGGGACTGCTCATCGCTCTGGCCGAAACTAAAGTCGAACTCGTCCTCGAAGGGATCGGCATAGGGTGGCGTCTCCACCTGACCAGCGGCGCCCTCGCAGTCGCGATCCTCGCCCTCGTTGCGAAAGATCTCCTCGTGCAATCGGCAATCGAAGTCACAATCGCAATCGATATCGATATCGAAATCGCCGCCCGCGGAGGAGGCGCCCTCGATGTGGCGAAACTCTTGGGATGCGGATTATGAATACGAGTAGTTTATTTTGGTTTTTGTTTGGTGCATATAAGAAACGATTAAAATTATAAGCGACAACAAGAAGTAGAGAATTGTATCGCCAAAAACTCAACTCAATATTGGCAGCATTTTTTCTTGTGCCTTCTATTTGGGTAATAATCTAAAAGAACACAAAATCAAACGAAAACAAACAAATAAGAAAGAGGAACAAGTGCGGCACATGGCTGAGATCGGAGCGGATCACAAATGGGAGACGGAGACGACGATGGAGACCGAAAACGAAGACGGAGTTCGACGTGGATGGACTTACCCAAGGGCAAAATGAAACGTGCCGGCGCCAAGTGACCTTGTCCTGCAAAAATACCAAAAACGGACAAAGCACACAGAACACAGACAGAGTAAAGCATAGACAGAGAAAGAGAGAGAGAGAGAGAACATTCCATTTTATTAGATAGGGTGCGAGTGGGCGTGGCAGCTCTAAAAGCTTGGTGTACTCAACTAATTTGGGGTGCCATAACAAACTAATTGCAGGTGCAAACTAGATATGTATATATATAGTATTCATATATGGCTACTTAATCAAAGCAGCTAACGGGCGCAGCAGCAGAGCAATAGAGAAAGAGCAAGGAGAAAGCGAGCCAGAGAGAGCGAGCGAGCGAGGGTGAGAGAGCGAGCGATCAAGTGGATTTTGGGTTACCTGCATTTAGATCGCTGACCATGTTCGATATGGCCGACGTTATATTATCGGCAGTTGCATTCAGCTCCGCATCGGCCATCGGATTAGCGTTGAGCATGGGCGGCGGGGCTGCGAAGCCATATGTACATATATAAAGCGATAGATATTTTTTTAGGGGTGAACCAAGGCTGTGAACTTCACAGAGATGCCAGCGTGTCACGACTATAAACACTTTTTTTTTATAAATTTAACGATAAGCATTTTTACAGGTGTCCTGTTTGTCGATTTATTATTTATTAGAGTTGCTTTTCGATATTTATTGAAACTATGTAAGATCCATGTTGTTAGAATGTATGCAGTTATCGGCAGGTTATCGTTATGTTAATTTTTGAGCATTCAGTTAAAAAATACCAAGTTCGGTATTAAATATGCATATTTCGTGACACGCGCGCATCTCTCAAGTGAAGCTTGTGGTGGCTTTTGTGGTTTGTGGACAGTGGTCAATATATCGCTGTGGTTGCGGTGTGGTTGTGTGTGTGAGACAGTGGTTTGTAGAGTAAAGTATGTAAGTATTTAAATAACATATATTTATCATATCAGAGTGAAAGCTCGCGCGCTGATGAATAAACCTAACGACCTAACAATTTGTTGTAGTACGCAGCCAACCTTAACAAAGGCAACAGGTTCCACTTTGGTGGGCCTGACCCTCCCCCCCCCCCCCACACATAATATACATAAAAGTAGAGTTCAAGAGTTCAGAGGGCAATACTCACTTGCACTGCCGTTGGCGGCAAAGGCGCTGCGCATATCGCTGCTAATCTGGTTGAGCTGCTCCAGCTGACTTTGGCTGAAGGGTCCGTGGCCCGCTTGGGCTTGCTGCGCCTGCAGCTGAAGCTGCTGCTGCTGTTGTTGTTGTTGCTGCTGCTGTTGCTGTTGTTGTGTGGAACGCAGCATGGAATGCTGCTGCAACTGTTGCAGCTGCTGAGCATGCAAAGCGCTCATCGGCGAGGTGCCCAAAATGCCAGCCGAATTGGCCGCGTTAACACCGCCAGCGCCGCCGCCTCCGCCTGGCATCGGCGGTGATTTGCCCGAACGTGGACTGGAATTGGGCGTGGAACGCGGCGAGGCGGTCTGTTGGCTCTTGAGCATGCGCATCAGTCCCTCCAGCTGCTCCATCAGCTGCCGCCGCGAATCCTGCAGCGCACCCAAATGCCCCTCCAGCTCGCCCTTGCGCTGCCGCAAAGCGCGCAGCTCATTAATCAGCGCCGGATTCTCGGGCGCCATCTGCTCAGTCTCCTGCTGGCGACGCAGGCGCGCAATTTCACGCATGATCTCCTTGTTCTTCGACTCCAGCTGGGCGATCAGTTCGCGCTGCGCCCGTGAATTGTCCGTGCCAATGGGCGTAATGCTCTCCGCATTGGGCATGTTCGAGGGCTGCAAGAAATCAAACATTAAATAAAGCATAGCAAAGACTTAAAGATACCCTGAACCCAGCAGAAAGCTTTACTTAAGATTATACCCTATATGTATTATTACTGCTTATCTAAGATTATACTCGGCATTCCTTATATAAGATTATACCCTGCATGAAACATTATTCCCTAAAATATTTCTCAATTAACAGCAGAAACTTTATGAAATGTTCTTAAACTTATGAAAGATCTTCCAAATCTATTCACAAGCCAAAACTTATAATTATATTTTTTAAATGTTCTTTTTTTGCAGTTTGTCAGTGATTGGAGGAAGCTTTCCAAAAATCCTTTTATTCTTAACTGCATAATCTGTGGGAGTACCTATGGAACCTAATTTGCTGGCTGTAGCTTTAAAAGTTCCTGAGATATGTTTTATAAAGTGAATTGAAAACCTGATATTTATCGATAGTAAGTAAACAAGACACATGGTATAAACAAACATAACAAAATAAATTTCATCTCTCTAGCTATTATATGATGGACTAATAATAAAGGATAACAAACGTATATATAATAAGTCATATTCATAGATAGTAAGTAAAATATTAATCTTTATACAAATCTTTAAAATTCTTATCTCTCTATCTATTATAGTTATCAAGATAGAATAATAGAGTAATCCAATTCAAACAAACGTATCTGGCTAAATCAAAAACACCTCTGATCCTAATCAAGAATACATCAGCTCAACGGTTTTGGGACCTTCAACACTCACAGCGCGATTCTCCTGCGCCAGTCGGGCCGCATAGCGAGCAATGAGACGATGTTCCTCATCGTTGGCCGAGGCGGCGGCCACGCGGGACATCGTTGTGTCCAGGCTGCGGCCGGTGGCGCGTGAGTCCAGTGTGCTGGAGCGATCAAAGAGACCGGGATGAGGGCCTGGTCCGGGGCCGGGGCCGGGCCCGGGGCCGTGCAAATGGCCGAGCGCTGGGTCGGAGAAGCCGTTGTGCGAGGGCAACGGCGAGGGCGGCACGATGTGCGATAGATTGAGAGTCTTTTCGGGCTGGTCGGGGAATCGTGGCAACACTTGCGTCGTCTTCTCGGGCACGCAACGGAAGCTCTTGCGCAGTGAGTGTCCGATCTGTTTGCTGGGCGACTTATAGCTCGAGTATTCCTTGACCTCGTGATCGTTCTGATGGTTCAGCGATGTCTTGCCATGCCAAAAGCACTCCTGGCACAGCTGGTAGGCGTGACAGCGCTGACAGCGATAACGAAATCCGGTAAAATTTTCCTTATGGCAAACAGAACAGATCGTCGGATGCACAATCGTCTCCACCGTGGCCAGCCGATGCAACAGCGGCAGCCACACAAGACACGACGGACCCGGTTCGGACATAAGTGTTGCCATGAAATCGTTCACGGTGACCTTATGCTCGGCCGGAAAGATCTCCTCCTCCAGCCCATCCTTATAATGGAATGTGGGCGACTCATAAACCGCCGCCGGCAGCGCCAACACCTCTCGCAAAAACTCGCCCAGCTTCCAAGCGACCAGCTGGCCAGCGCCATCCGAAATCTGTGAAAAGATATCTGCAAGCCAGAAGGAAGAACTCTTTAAGTATGAATTGGATTTAAGTGATTGAAGCTACTCACATCTGAGCTTATCCACCAGCTTGCCGGAGCACATGGTAGCCAGCGCTACTTTAATGGAAAACACGCGTATTTTACCAGAGTTGTCGCTGTAATTAAGGTTTATTTAATATGCATATTTAAATTATTGTTAAGCAGGCTTAGCATTTAGTTATTTCAGCAGAAATCCTTCAGTCGAGGATGCCACTTAACGTGTAATAATCCTTGGTAGTTTACACCAGGAATTACTCTATATTTGTTTAACTCTCCTTAAATTAATTGTTGTTAAAGCATGTCTAAACTTCTCCTCTGTTCCTTTCTATAAACTTTAACCCTTTAAAAATCTGCTTTTAATTTTTAACTTTTACTTATTAATTGTCTTTGATATTTTTACCTCCATAACTTTTTAATATTTGACATTGTCTGTCTTTATAAGATAGATTCCATCTTTTCTTTTAGGACTTCTGTTTTTATTGGTTTCCTTTAGACCTTATTGAAACACTGACCTTACCTAACTGGGAGTAAGAACTAAAAGCTACTGTTCCCGCTTTATCAGTGTTTTTCTATCTATATCGCTTTACTTAAATCTTTCTATTGAATGCCACTTACTATTATTACCATTAAGCTTATACATATTTAACTGTTAATCACTCCTTCAACCTTTCTCACCTGGTATAGGCAGCGAGCAGCCAATTGAGCAAGAGACCCGCCTTGGAGTCCACGGGCACCTGCTGTGCGGTGGGCAGCCGCTTGTTCAGATTGTGATAGAGCGAGGAGACGAGCGTCTCCAGGCGGGCCACGCTGACATCGCTCTGGGGCTCCAGAGTGTTGAGGCCGTTCTCCCGGAACGCCTCGATCACGTTCCAAATGTCCACCAAATGCAAATTGGTCGATTTCTGTATGTAGCGCAGCTTGGACGCGGTGCGATAGGAGGCGAAGCGTATCGAGTCGAAGGTCTGTAGGCGCAGATCCTGCAGGATGGCCACACGCGGCTCCAGCTCCATCATCGCGAACTCTGCAATAAATAGGGTATTTCTTTAGCTTCAATATTAATATTAAAACTTGCGTTTACGCCCCTAAAAAAAATGTGGGTCTCTAATCAGTGCATAAAACTGGAATTATTTGTGGCTATAGAAAGTTTAATAGACCCACAAGAAATAAAAAAGTTGCTTACAAATAATTCTATTTTAATTGTTAAGTTTTATATTGAGTTTTCAATATATTTTCTAACAGTTAAGTTCAATATAGTTTAGTTATTAAATGCTTTAAGGCAAATTATAAATGTGTAAATAATAATATATATAATATATGTATAAAAAATTTGCCTATTTTCCAACTTTTTTGTCTAAATATAGTATATATTAAAAGCCACAGGATTATTTTAAAGGGAATAAATATATAGACAATATAAATATAGACACACGCTTAGCGAGGGATAAAGAGAGCTATTATAAATTGAATTATTTTATGAACACACGCACACACACTTGCTCAAACACTTGGTTATACATGGCGTATGTGTAATTTATTTAATGTACCTAAAGATGTCAGCTTTACAACTTAATGTGCTGGCCCTGTTAACATGCTTCGGTGGGTGCTTATAAACATGTGTATGCGGAATATTTAATTAACGCATAAATAATAATGCTATCTCTTTCGCTCTGCTAACTGGGTCATCAGCTGTATTTTTTTCACAGCAGCCGCAAAACGCGCCGATTGGCAAAAGGAGCAGCCAGACGACAATTCAACCCCGCCCCCCCCCCCCCTCCCTCCCTCCCTCCCTTTAAGTCCACATCCGACGCCGCTGTCTGCCAACAATGGTTTTTTTGCCCCCCTCCCCCCCCGAGTGCAAGCGAGCAATCCAGGGTAGATCCTCCTCCCCCCCCCCCCCCCCCCCCCACCCCTTTCTCCTCACTTTTTGTCTAACACGAAAACAAAGCAAATTTTATTAACCCGTCGCAATTGAAAATCATTTGTAATCCTCTTTAGCAACAGCAATTAATCGAAGCGACTGCGTGAATGGAAATTGAAAATGGGAAATGGGAAATGAAGTGGCAGCCAGTTTACAAGTTCTCACTCTCACTCTCTCTCTCTCACTCTCTCTGTCTGTTTGCTTTGTCCTTGCTTGGGGAGTTGTCGCCAAAAGTGACAGCCATTTATTATGTTGTTCGCTTGCCTTCTGATTCACACATGGTCCTGTCTAGCAGGATATTATCCTGCGCGAACATAACTCATGTTTCCCGAAGTCCCCTGCAGCGATGTTGGTTTTAAGCTGAGCGCACAGTGGGCTTGTGAAAATCGGTTTCCAATTAAATAATTGGAATAAGTTGTTCTAAATAATAACAGTATAATTTAATTCTTTCCAATAAATTGGAATAATTGGTAACTTTCTCTCCTAGAGTTTGTTTGACTATTCGCATTCTTTACTCTCTTCTATTTACTCCCGCTCTTTTTTCTCCAGCATCGCCTCTCTATGCGATTTTCATTAATTCATATAAGCAACAAACGCATTTTTAACAAATGGACTTCAATTTAAAACAAATTCAAGTACATCTCAATTAGGTTTAAAGGCCGCTGGAGATGAGCGAAGGTCGAAACATGATGACGCATTCAGGATTCAGGGCAGACAGCGCGGCACAGTCCAATGTGACGGAAATAACTGTACAGGACGAGCAGGGCAAGGACATTTAAAAACAGGATTTCTCTCCATTTAAATGCTGCTTTAGCGCTTATATATTTGCTGACGCAAACGTGAAGAGGCGAAGGACACGCAACGAGATGACAGCGAACAGGACACGACACGAGAAGACACGATACGCGAGAGGACAGGACAGGATAGCTGCCAATCTGGTTGTCCAAAGTGGAATTCAATTTCGGCCCCAAATGACAAGCGCGCTTGATGAGGATAACATCGCCCAGGACGATGACTCATAAGTAGCTCCTGCTCCCATTCCCGGCTGGACTCTAAACGGACATATGTACATTTATATAAATACAGCACACACCGATGTGGGCCAGCTAAATAACACACACACACACACACTCACACACACATACAGAGAGAGCTGCCTGCATCTTGCGAGCTGTGTAAACAGTTGTGCACAAAAGTATGCAACGAGTCCTGCCTGAATTATTCGAGGACGAAAAACGCACTGCGGTTGCAAAAGGCGAATGGGAGGGGGGGGAGGGGCTGCAAGTGGGCGTGGCACTGCCAAAGCGACGACAGCCAGCCAGCTTGGGTCTTTATCTGTGTGTGTTTGTGTGCGCTTCAAGTGGCCAACTCAGACAGCAGCTGCACAGTGGGCACAATTGTGCAAAAGTTGGTTAAAAAATATTATGGCATAAAAAAACTTAAGTATAATTTTTATACACATATAATAGCTTCTCATAAGTTTTTTTAATATAAAGTTAGCTTACTTAGGTCTGACTTCAAAGCAGACTAAAAAATTCTTTTTTTTAATTAAAAAATTATATATAAATATTTGTTAAACAGGGTTTCAGCTACTTTATTGGCAGCTTGATCAATTATATAAAAAAAGGTCTCCTCGATTCGGTTATTGGTTCGTAGTAATGCCTTTTCTTAAGGTTTAAATTTGTTAAACTAGATTTTACACCGCACGAAATTAGAACTTAGCTGCCTGGCAATATTTATAATTTAAGAAGGAAGAATGATCAAACTGAATTAAGTTAAAGAATGAAAAATTAAAAACTGAATGAATTTTAAGAATGTTAAAAAAGAAAACTTTTTTAAAAAAAATTTGGCATAGTTTCAGCTTAGCTTTAAACTTGTTTTAAGGTGGTGTGGAATGCTATATTATAAATCAATATAAGTATAATTAAGTGCCCAAAATTTCATCACTTTTCCTATAGTCTGGTCCCACTGTGCAGCAATGATAGCTGCTGCTGCTGCTGCTGCTGCTGCTTTTGTCTGCTGCATTCGGTTTTTGGGGCTGCCACAAGACTTGACCGTCTGTTTGCCCGCTGGCATTTAAATATATACATATATATATATAGAGATATATATGTATATATATATAAATATAAATCGTCATTTTGGTTATCGCTTTATATTGGCTAAGTGTGCGTTTAGCCATGGCTTGAATTCAGTTTGCTGCAATTTATTGTTAAGCTCAGTTGCCTAACAACCATAAAGCAAATAAGTGCCATATATATATATATACATATATATAGTTATAGATATATATATATCCTTTTTAATGTTAAAATTATGCGCGTCAAAGTTTTAGCCGCAAAACTTTGATTAAACTTTGCTCATCATCGAATGTCAGCAGCATGTTTTTGTACCTGGCCAAGACGAAATCGGGTCAGGTGGCAGGAAAGTGCGTCTATAGACTATATATAGGTCAAAAGCACAAGTTGGCCAATAAGACTCGTGAGTCGTGTAAGTCAAAATAGTTATGGCAAATAGTTTTAACACCCAGGTGAACAGAACTTTTCCTGTGATGCTCAATTTACGCCAGAGGAAAAATAAATGGAAAAGTCTGTTGAAAAATGTGTTGGCAAAACGCGTCCTTAAGCGACGCCCAAACAAGGAACTTGGCAACTTTGCTGCAAAAAAGTGCAGCAAAGGATTTCAAAGTTTTGCCACAACGTAGATATATATTTTTTTCTTTTTTTTTTTGCAGTTGACGTGCTAGGAAAATCATAACGGAAAAAAGGAAAAACACGCTGATAAATTCTGATTTGTGACTTGTGAGTTGTTTGGAATTCCAGACACTTTCAGCTCAGCCCAAAAATCGTTTCGTTTATTTCGTGTTAATTCACCTTTTTGCCGGGGCCAATGAAAAATGCGACCACAGCAAGCGAAACGGAACAAAAACAACAACAAAAACAACAACAAAAAGAAGAGACATGAAAAATGGTACGAATAAAAAACAAGCAGGAAAATGTTGCATGAATATTTAGATACCCTAGCTGATATTTAACAGGGTGCTGTAGGGCAATTTCTAGCAAATAAAAAGAGTGTATTTTATTTAGTTTATTTTATATTAAATAGGGTATAAAAATTAATTATAAATTTATTTATTTATTTTCATTTTTAAGACGAACCTAGGTTCGAACCAAAGCCAAGATTTAGAAACAGACCACAAAACATGGTTTAAACTGTAAGCCAAACAATCCTTTGAATTATCACAAAGCTCAATTAACTGCTTAGCATACCCGAACTGTAGTTTAAGCCAGGGTATTGCCAACAAAACGAAACAGCAATCAACATTGCATGTCAAGCAAGAATGATAATCTAAAATCGCCCGGCCGTGCAATAACCTTTTGTCTTCTTCCCCAGTTTGGCTTTGGCTAAATCGGAAAAGCTGAATAACAGCAAAATTGCATTTGAGAAAATCTGCAACTGCATTTGCCACACATCAATTGGGAGAGAAGAAGAAAAGACCTGTGAAAATTGTGCAGCTGCAGATGAAGTTGAAAATTGAAAATGTGCATTGGTCGGATGGAAAACGTGGCTAAAATTGATTGGCAGCAGCGGCGTATACTTAATTATGAGTAACCACGATGAAATTAGTTCATGAGCAGCAAAGGCAGCAACAACAACAACAACAACAAGGATGAAACTGGAAGCAGGAAGCAGGAAGCAGGAAGTGCCTGTGTGCCAGTTAGAGATGCCAAAGCACGTCATCGTCCTCCGTCAACACATCAAGTGCAGCACAGGAAGCTAACTGGGCTGAGGGGGGTTGAGGGGAAGAACCTGGGGATGGGCGCCCAACGTGGCTTGAGTTGTAATTATGCAGAGAAATGGGAACAACGCTTGGGACAACGGACAACGGTTCGTGCTACTTACAGCTCAAGTTAACTCAACGTTGTTGGCTGTACATATACATATACATATATATATAAATGGAAAATGGAAAATGCACATTCCTTCAGCTGCACAGAGCCACAAAAGCACCATTAGACGGGGCGCCCAAGGATTAACGGAGTGTTTTTTTGTGAAGTGGACCGACAGCGCTTTAAAAGCCAACAACAACAAAAAAAAAAAACAAAAAAGGAAGAAAATATGTAAAAAGTATTTCTAGGCGACGTCACTTGACAGTGTTGGGCTAAAGTAAACCTAAGCTAAATTCCATTCCATTTATAAAGGAGTGCTTTTACTTAGCAAAAATAAAGTAGAAAATATACAAAAAAATATAAACACATATTTGCAGAAAGAATAAAATAAAGCATTGTCAAGAACTCGTTTGGAAAGAAAAGCGATATAAATCGTTATTCATTTCATTCATTCATTTTTTAGTACAAATATGTCGTGAGTTAGATTAAATAAAAATAAGTTTGTATAACTAAATTCCAGCACTTAAGTAGAGTACTAAATAAATTCTCTAAAAAATGACTTTCTTTCATATATTTATTAGTATTATTTATTATTATTTATTTATTATTTATTTATTTCAGGCATACCCCTAATTATTCTCTATAAAAATAACTTTATATAACTTAATTCCACATATTTATATAAATTAATAAATTCTCTAAAAAATGACTTTATTTCATATATTTATTATTATTTATTTATTTCAGGCATACCCCTAATTAAATAATAATAAATTAATAAATTCTCTAAAGATTGACTTTATTTCATATATTTATTAGTATTATTTATTATTATTTATTTATTTCAGGCATACCCCTAAATAATAATAAATTAATAAATTCTCTAAAGAGTGACTTTATTTCATATATTTATTAGTATTATTTATTATTATTTATTTATTTATTATTTACTTATTATTTATTTATTTCAGGCATACCCCTAATTAGTCTTTATACATATTATGTCATTTTTTATTACAAATATGTGACGAGTTGGATTAACTAAAAATAACTTTATATAACTAAATTCCATATATTGATATAAATTAATAAATTCTCTAAAGAATGACTTTCTTTCATATATTTATAAGTATTATTTATTATTATTTTTTTATTTATTTCAGGCATACCCCTAATTAGTCTTTATACCCCGTTGTGTCATTTTGTGATTGATTCACGTTAAAGTGTCGCAATAAATCAAAACTGATTTGATTTTATGGCTAACACCTGCTGGAAAAAAAGGGAAAAAACAAGTTAACGCCCACGAAAAATGAAAACTGGGCTCAGTTTGCAAATTATTCAAAGTATGCAAATAACGAATGCCAAACAAGTGACGCAGTCCAGAGCAAAGATATATATACTATATATAAACTATATTCAAGGTGTGACAACTTCTCAAAATTAAATAACAACAAAAATTTTCTATTGATCAGTTTTTTTTTTCTTTAAATTAGCTCAGTTGAGTAATTATTTGATTTTCAAATATTTGCCCATATTATTATTATTAATATTGATGTTGTTGTTTGTTGTTTTTGATGTTGTTTTTAAGATTTAGTCACGCCTATATTTATTACACGTTGTACGTGCGATTTTTGGGGTAAACACAAAGTTGGAGATTTAAGTAAATTATGAAAATATGCAAGGTTGAAGCTAATACTAAGTATGTAATATAATATTAAGAGTACATATTTTTTATAAATATTCATATACACTTTAGAAACTTAAGAAAAACATGTTTCATTGCGTAAAAAAATTTTCTTACATTTTTCTTTGATGACGTTTGTCTGCACAATTAGAAAATATATTTTTGAATCATCACTTTAAAATATTCTATTATTAAGAATATATATATATATATATATATATATATATATATATATATTTAATTACTTATTAGTCAGAGAACATTCTTTTCTATATCTATATATTTTTATGATTTATTTGAAAGAATTATCAACATGCCTGAAATAGTTGTATGACAATTTAGAATTTTTATTTTCTTTGTGTTCTCATAAAGTTAAATGATTTAAGAGTTGTACAACAAATAAACCCTATTTAAGCAATATTTTTAATCGATTCTGTTTGCTTTTTAAATGATCTGGCAACTATTTAAGTCAAGTCTGTTTTACATTATCGTATTGTTTATTGTTTATAACGCATTTGTAAACTGAAAGCTAATTGTTTAAACAAGTTGAAATCGCTGGACATGCAAAAGCATTTTACATGAATACTCTAAAAAACAAATGCAGCTAAAAACATGTGAAAATTGTAAAGAGAAAATAATAATTGTTTGTATCTAAAGCTGTATACCCTGTAAAAGGGGTAGGAAAAGGGGAGTGATAAATAAACAATAAAAGCAAAGAGTATATTTAATAAAGAGCTTATATATTTAGCAGCTGTTTTGAATGTATTTACAGGGTATCTATCAGTCAAACACGTTTCTGTTCATATTTGTTATTTTTGTGTGTGGCTTTTTAGTAGGCTGAAAAACACATAAATGTGCGATTGTTTTTGACTTTTGTGGAGCAAACAGCTCGTGGCACTAAATAAGCTTATATATCTATATATATATATATGTATATGGTATATACTATATATAAACAACTGTAGTATTTGAAGTTGGGCACTGCAATCGCTGCCCACGCCTTGTGGCAAACGCTGCCAAGTGTCTGTCGCAATATGGAAAGACAAATATTTTTACATTTTTTATACCAGGCGTGGGCAGTTGCATTAAGGCAGGCCTCACTGTAGACGGGCATGTCTCTATATGTATTTACTTAGTGCCATAAACGCGATAATCAGTGGCCAGGTGATAACAATCTGCAGCAGCCGATAAGAAACTAATTTTAGCAAGGGAAAAATATATAAAAAAAAAATATATAAATTGCATAAGCTGGGGTAAAAAAGAAGAAGTTGAAAAGAGTTGCAAATTTGTTGAGCTCAATTGCAGCTGGGCTTAATTTTATATATATAAAATTTTTTTTTTTATTTGCACTTGGCAAAGTTGGCAAAAGGTTGCAAGGGAATTTTGTTGCTGCAAGCAATCAATGCGGGTTTTAAGAGGCAGCAAAGGTAAAAGAAGAAGAAGAAGAATAAGAAGAGGTAGACAAATAGACCGTTTGTCAAAGAAAAATAAGTAGAACTCAAGCACCTTTGATTGCCAATGTCTGCAGTTAGAAAAGGGTTGGTTTGCATTCTTGAATACCCTTTTATTATTAAATATAAACTTAGACTAGAGCTTTAACAGTTGGCTCCTTTACACTCTTTACAGAGTATCCCACAGTCTGTCACATTCAGCTGCAACATTTCGCTGAACTTTTTGTGCACATTTAAATACATAATGGGATTTAAAATGCGACTGTCACACTTGACAAACAATAAGCTATATTTAAGTATATATGCATATATATAATATATACCATGTATATTTGACCATGTCAGGCGTATTTGCACAGCCAATCAATACGTATTAAAGGCAAGGCTGTTTGTGCATAACTGTAAGCCAAATTGTATCTTACAGATACACAACATTTAATTCAATTATCTGCCAAATACAAAGGAAACAGATTTTCGCACCGGAAAAACCAATTTGTAAACATTAATTAAATGCAACAACAACACAAATTGTTTATAAGTTTTATGCTTTGTTTATGGGGCTAACAATTAAATGCAGTCATAAATTGATTTTAAGCGTATTTTATGAAAACATCTGTGAAAAGTTGCAATCAACTAATGTAATAAAAATAAATTTGTGTAACAAATTTAATGTATTTTTAATTGTTTAAAAATTTGTAAAAATTGATTATGAATCAATAAATATGAATTTTATGTACTGCTTTCTTTTGAGCTTGATTTGAGGCCTTTGGGTATATTTCTGAGGGCTTTTCTTTATCTCTTACTTAACTCTATTTTTCTTTTTCCACACATAGTCACAATCTCAATCTCAAGCTCCCAATGTGTCAACATGTTGCGACTAATTGAAGTTGATATGAAATAAAATAAAATGGAATGGAATGGAATGACGCCGGTGACCGCAATAAAAGTCTTTTGATCTAGTTCACAGATACAAAACGAAACGGAAATAGAAACTGAAATAGAAACAGAAACAGAATCAAAAAGAGAAGCTCGCTTTTCCAGCTGGCAAAAAGAAAAAACTGCAGCATTTTAAAATCTGGCCAAGAGGCAGAAATAAAATAAAAAAGAAAAAAAGAAAACAACAAACAAAGTAAAGAACATGCTCCACATATTTCGTGTGACACTTGAAGGGTGAGGAAAGGGGGGCGCCCAACGTTAGTTGTTGTTGTTGTTGTTGTTGTTAGGGGGGCCAAAGCTAAATGAGGCGTGACATAGAAAATGAAGCACAGGCCGCACGCACACACACGGCCAAAATAGAGCTAGAGACACACTCTTGGTAATTGGGAGCGCACCCACAACAAAAACCAACAACAACAAAAACATAAACAAACGCTGCTATAAGCATTGTGCCCAATAACAAAGAGTCTATGAGACAGAGAAGACAAAGGAACGCATATTTATACGGTGAAAAATTGAAAAATCTTATGAAAAGCAGCAAAAGAAGATTGGCAAAAGCAAAACTGGCCAAAAGCACAGACAAACAGACAGCAAGCGAGGCGAGACAGCATAAATAAAAGTAGCCAAAACAAAGCCTGACTTGGAGACACCTATTGAATAACATATATATGCATAACAATATTCCTTTTCCAAATCTAAACCCTCCAACTGCCTGTTACATATGCACTCTACATGTCAATATACCCCATTTGTGCATATTTAATGTGTACAGGGTATTGCTTGTAAGGGCCAAAGGGTCGCACAATTAACCCTTTGGGCTGCTGTAACTCGAAGGCGCGAGGGCAATTCAACAATTGCTTTGAAGTCGCTTTCGCATTGTGTTCGGCTTCGTGTTTTTTTAGTTCGGCTTCGGCTGCGTTTTGTTCTTCGGCATTTGGTTCGTGTTGCGTTTAACGTTAAAGAGCTGGCGGCAGCTTCAACTGCGGAATGGCTTTAATTAGTTTACAGACAACAAACGCAAAATGCAATAAAAATAATCGCTTATGCCGTAATCGCATTTACCGTAATCCACCGCCCCCACCTTTTGATGTATTGCACGGGCAAGTGAGCGCACAGAGCCGGTGAACGGCAAGACTCAATCATGTATGGCAAGCGGCCCAGCGAGCGTCCCGTTTCCATTACAAGCGGCTTAACGAGATTGCCAGCTAGTGAAGCGTAAAGCTTAACCACCCGCCTGGCCCCCAATTCGCCTTTCCTCTGCAAGCTGTGTCTATTTATAGGCGGCTTCACAGCGCCCCACCCAAAGATGATCTCGATCGTAGCAAGCGCTTTATCTTATTTCTTACTCGACATAAATCAAATTTTCACAAGTAGTCAAGCCTCAAATCCAAGTTTAATCATTACCAGTAGCCGCTACGCGCGGGTTGGCCACACTGGCCGAGGCCGCTACTGCATATGATGCAGCAATGGGGTCCACAACACGATCCACAGCAGGGCTCACGATTGCAGCGTGCGCCACAGGGCGAGCCACAGCCCCAAGCACAGGGCGCACGGTGCACACGGCTACACTTTGAATAGGTTAAAAGACAACAGCGCATTTCGTTGGCTGTCAAAACACGCAGTTTATCTGGTATATTTTTAGTATTTTTAATGAACTTACTTACATTAGGGACTTTACTGCGTGAGAAAACAGAACTTAACAAGCAAAATTCGAAAGATATTTTAAGACAACTAAGTTGATATACATTGTTAATACCCTATAAGCATTAAAAATGGGTATAATTGTTATTATGTGAGCCTCTCAACAGTTACTAAGAAAATATGATATTCAAATCAATAAATTCAAATGTTTAAACTGAATTATTAGTCGGCTTCTAAATTCTGCTTAGTATCTTAACGAGCGATATATATAATTTTTAATATAGTCACACATAATTCTTAGAAAATGCAAATCATTCAGTGACAATTTCGAGCTGAAAGTGAAATTTTCTATTATCAATTACAAATACACACAGACGGTCACACTAGCAAAGCGAGAGAGCAAGAGGGAAATGGGGAGATAGACTGACCAATACAAATGTTAAATGATCTTGAAATAACAAGTGTTCGGCTCAAGTCGGCTCGATTCGGCTCGGCTCGGTTCGGCTCGGCTCGGCTTGAATTGAGTTCAGCCGACTCCAGCTTCGACTCCGTTGGCCGCTGCTTGGGCACCTGCTTGCCCAGAAACGAGAAGAGCCGCCCGTGTCGTCGATTAGCGGGCGTAGCACCCAGAAGCAGACGCCACAGCCTCCCATCCCCTCCCCCCTTCCCCTCTTCTTCCTCCCCCTCACCGGTTAGTCGTTCAGCAGCAGCCGCCGTTTTTCAAATGCTAAAATTGGCGATTAGTCAAAATGATGTCACCGAGTTATTTTGATTGTTTTTTTTATATACACATACGTATTTATTTATTTATTTTGCTTTGCTTTGCTTTGGTTTATTTGCATTGCTTTTGGCATTTGGCTGACTTTAAATGCGCCCAGTTCAATGCGGGGGCCATAAACCAACCTGCGGCACCTTTTAAGGCCACAGATTAACATTAGCGAAGTTCCAAAGGATCAAAAGGGAGTTTCGATTAGTTTAAGAATAAAGGTAATTAAAGCTTAAGCTAGTTAACTTGCTCACAGATCAATAATGTTTTTGTTTATGGTGTCTTAGTCATGTTTTTTAAATTGTTACCAACGAAGTTTATTTATTTTTAAATATGTTTTTGCTTACTTAATATGCAGAAGATTTTTAAAACAGACTTAAAAGTTTTGATGTAATTTTTCTAATACATTACTAATTGATTTATTTTTAATGAAAAGTTGAGCTGGCTTTTTTTTAAGATAATATTGGAAAATTAGAACATTTATATTAGACACAAATATTAAAATACAGTTTTTTTTAATCAAAGTAAATAAATTTAAAATGTTAAAAAACCCAAGAAGTCCATAAATTATCTTACTAGGGAATACTAAAGAAATCTCTATGGGATGATTTAAGATCTTTAGATCGTTTCATCATACGCGCTTATAAGGTTCGCAATGATTTCATGCCGTTCAGAAGAAAATACGTAAACAACTGGAAATGTATACCAGCCACATACAGTGAACGCTCGAAACGAAGAACAGTTAAAAAGAATTTATAGAAACTTAAAAAACTTCATTTTAATATCTCCTCATTTAAAGGTCTAGAAAATGAGTATTTGAAGAACTTGCATTTTTATACCAAACAAAATCTTTAGCCAATATTCACTGTACCTTATTACTTATGCCATTTAGGGAAGATCTGAGCTAATGCATTGCAAGCGGGCAAAAAAATTCAAAACAACAAATGACAAACCGAAAGCAAGAAACAAAAACCGCAAACGAAGCAGAAAAAAAACCTTTTTAATTATAAAGTGCCTTTAAAAAAAGGAGTCCATTTTGTTAATAATTAAAATCAATTGCATTCGTTCGAAAAGCATAAAAACCAAACAATACAAAAGAACCACAAAAATGCGTAGGCCAAAGCCCAAAGGGAGCGTGGGCAGAGGCGTGGGCGTGAGCGTGGGGCAAGGGGGAGGGACGATGGGGGCGGGGCTTAAAGGGCGCCAGCTGCTACGTTACGACGTCTCGCAGCGCGTTTTTATGAATGAACTGTTTGTTGCTAATAAACGACAATAAAAACAAACGCAGAATTTGCTGCGAATTAAATTGATTTGTTTACCTTTGATTTGTAAAATCGGCAATGCGTCACTTTCGAAGTGCGACAGATTTTCGGGCGGCTGAAGTTGCTGCTGCCGTTAGCTGTAACTGTTTTTTTATACGTTTGTTTTTTTTTTTTTTTCGGCTGTCACTTTTGGTTAATTCAGTTGGCCGCTGGAAGCGCTGACTTTGGCCTTGCGAAATATGTTGACAGACAGATAAACTACAACTACAACTTCTGTTTTCTGTTTTCGGGCTATCTGTGACTTCGCTTGGGCTGCCCGAGACGCACACACACAAACGCACGACGCACGCACGCACGCACACACATACAGCACTTGCGCGCACACACACACACACACACTCGCGCGCACTTACACACGTACACAACAACACAGCTTCGTAAGCTGGGGCGCTGCACAGAGTTTTTTTTTAATCCGCTCTCGTTTGTTGGTGTTACACCTTTATTTATTTGTTGCACGTGTCTGAGCAACAGAATTCGCGTTTTTTAATTGTTAACTTGCTCGCAGAAGTTGTTCACTTCGAATATGTTATCAAATTTTGTTTACGCAGCGGTAAAAAAATCGTCGCCCGCTGCAGCACTTGACTACTTTCAACCACCGACTGGCTAGTGTGACCAGTGCGACAAAAGCGCTCAAATCTCTGCTAATCGTGCAGCATGACCGTTAATTACATAAATACCAAATACCATCAAAATGGGAATATACCAGCTAGCCGGCTGGTTAAATTTATAAATACTGGGAATTTTTCAAAAAATAATGTTTTTAACCTGCTAACCAAGCTGCTTTATTATTATTGATTACAATTAAGGACAACACTTTGTGGCACACAATATACACACAAAATTTAACAGTCTAAGTGACAAATTACAACACCTGCTGAGGATAACACGCTATGGCTTCGATTGATTGCATTGCTGAGCAGTACACTAATAACCTGTGACTAATCCTCCTTTAAGGCTGTCTCCGCACTAGCGGGCAATGCAACCGCGCTGTTGCGCTCTCGGCGCGCTCTCTCCTTTAGCTGAGCTGTCTTCAGAGTGGCCATCATTTGCGTGGAATTGTACAGCCAAGTGCCCTGTGCAAAACAAATACTTATCACTTATGTATATCCAATAAGTATACCATTCTTCTACTCACAATCAGCAGCATGCAGTTCAACAGTATGGGAATAGAGAACACGGTCGAGATAAACAGGCCGTTGCCATCAAAATATTGTTGTTTCGAGAAGGTTTTCCAATTCTGCGCCGCATACTCGTTGATGCTCTCCGAGAAGTAAACAACGGATACTGAAAAACAGATATGCAAAATTACGGTTATTAACAGGGTGACAAAGATGACATATATATATATATGTACACATACACAGCACAAGAAAGAGAAACACTTGGAAATTTGTGTTGTTGCGTGTGAGGAGCGCCGTGCTGGTCGTCAGCACGTGCAGCAAAATCAGTCCAATAAGCCACGGATCCTTCCAATCGATCTGCAAGCGCATGAAACCTATGTCAACAATTTACCAGTTAGGTTTTTGCTGGGGTGCACTTACGCTCAGAATAAATGACCAAAGGCCGGTGATTTCATTAACCTCAATCTGTTCTGGGTGCATTCTGACGTCGCTTAAATGCTTCTGGGCACGTTATTTTTTATTTAGAAAAAATAGCGGGAGCGGCAGTAAAATGTCAGCAGCAGCCACGCACAAAAAAGGTAAACAACAAAAGCATCGACTCATCGATGTATCGATAGCTTTTCGATTGTATATGTCGCGATTTTGTAACAGCTGATAACATAGTATGTTAAAAAAATATCGCCAAAAATAGAACATAGTATTGTAATGATTTGTTGATGCAGGTCATTAAAGCTAAGATTGAGCTCAGCATTAACTTATTTAACCCATATTTTCGTTAGCTTAACTGTCGTGGATATCAGAGTTATTCTACAAACATCGCCAACTATCTCGATGTAGTGATGCAGTCTTCTTGTAAATTGTAAACAATGCACGTTTCATACGCTTAGATTGACCAAACTTGTGTGCAATCTGTTAGCAATGCAGCCCTGATGTTGATGGCCACACTGTTATCATGCAGCTTGAACGTCTCAACTTTGCTTTCACTGACTCAGTAGACTCAACATTAACAAATCTGAAAATATTACAAAGAATTTGTTAAATACAGTCAAAATTATAGTAAACATACAGCCAAGCATTATTTTCGTTGTTGTTCGGCAAACGCGCAAACGAGCAAGTCAAAACAAGCAATACGGAAACGGAAAGCGAGAAAAAATAAGAAGGTCGCAGTGACAATCGGAAATTGTGCTAAAAAAAAACAAAGCGAGCGTTGTCTCTGTTTTTTTTTTTGCTTATTATTATTATTCTTATTTTTATTTGTTGTTACACTCCCACTGAGTGCGACACAGGCCCGCGGATAGGCACACAACAACAACAACTCACAATTGTATACCACAAGCGACACACACACACACACGCACACAGAAAGAGAAAGACCAAGAGAGAGAGAGCGTGAGTGGGAGTGGGAGAGAGCAGGACAGTTGGAGCAGCATAACTGCTTTGAGCGTTCTGCTCGTTGAATGGCTGCCGTTGGACATATTTTTGTTATTGTTGTTGTTGTCGCCAAGTAGATGCAGGCTTGCCGCTAGCTAAAGGTCAAAACGGTAACAACGACTCGCAACGGCAGCAGGCTCAAGGACACGCGGCGACTGCGCAACCAGTGCCAACGGCCACGCAACAGCCGCAGCGCCCGCGCCAAACAGAAGCCCCAACGTCCAAGAAAAAGCGCTCGCTCGCTGCGCCGCACGTGGCTCCACAGCCAGCAGCAGCAGCAACAACGACAGCAGCAACAACAGCCGCTGTTCTTCCATCTATCCGCCTTTGAAATGGCTGTCAAGCAGAACAACACCGAACCGATCGATGGCGCAACCGGATCAGGTGGCGCCGCCGCCGGCGCTGGCGGCAATCCGGGCACAACGGCGGGCGCCGGCACAGCAGCCGGAGCTGCGTCCAATGGCAAATCATTAATGCCCGGCAGCAATAATTTCTCGGACGAGGGCGGCGGCGGCGGCGTGGAGCTGAACGAGATGGGCGGCAGCTCGAATCCGGTTGGTGGCAACAGCCAGGGAGCCAAAGCGTCGGCAGCAACAGCAGCGGGCAGCAACCGGGAAATGGGCGGCAGCGCAGCCACGGATCGACAGCCGGACATCAAGAGCCTGCTGCTGTTCATGCAGAACATGGATCCGGACAATACGATGGCGCCCGTTAAGCTATATCCAGTGATTGCCACATTGGGTCGCATGACCATGAAGAATACGCCCGAGGAAATCAAGCGATTCAAGGACGACATCCTCAAGGTGGGTCAGCTGCTGGCGATGAACAACACGAAAAACTATCTGATGATCTATCTGCGCATCGTCTATCATCTGATCACGCGACCCGATCACGAGCCGCCCACATGCGCCGTCGCGATCGTATTCCATCTGTTCAGCCCGGATCTGATCAACGAGGCGGTCCAATCGCTGCTCGACCAGAACGTCGAGGACGAGAGCATACGCAAAACGGTCGGTTTGCTGTGCAATTGGATACGCGTTTGCAACTTTTGCCAAAATCTCAATCTATGGATAATGGCGCTGCTGCAGGGATTGCGCGAACAGGAGAAGTACCAGCTGCTCGACGAGATCGCCATGGACAACATCGAGCAGCTGTTCAATCTGATGATTTTGCCCGCGCTGCGTCCCAAGGTGGCGCCGATTGTCTTTCAAATGCTCTCCAACATCAATCAGTCGCCCGAGATATTTCACAAGGTAAGCGAGGATAACAAACAAGGATAATACTCTAAAATATACTCCCTATTTTTTTTTATTATTAAGATATTGCCAAAGATACCGAAGGTGATTAATCTCATGAAGAATCAGTTAACCAACATGGTCGACTCGTTTGTCAATCGCAACTACATCCAGGAACTGGTCGATCTGATCAATGCGCTCATGTTGCGCTTCCACGACAACGACGAACTCTACGCACCCACCAAGTTGGCCCTGCAGCTGTACGAACCCTCCCAGAACTATGTGGCGCTCGCTCGCGTACTCTTCGAGAATGCCCTGCCCCGGAACGCCCGTGTCGGTCTGGTCAATCTGGGCAATACGTGCTACATGAACAGCGTGCTCCAGGCGCTGTCCATGACCAGCGAGTAAGTGCACACAAAAAAAACCAACAATTACAATCGTTTTGGACTTAATTACTCCTCTCTTTAATGTTTAGTTTTGTGCGCCAAATCCTTTTGATTGAGAGCAGCTCGTTGCTTTTGATTAAGGTGCAGCAACAGATCGCTTTGATGCATTATTCGTTGCGTTATGAGCTGACGCCGTCGCGTGTTTTGGTTGCCACACGTCCGCCGGGCTTTACGCCCGGCTTGCAGCAGGACAGCTCCGAGTTCCTAGGTCATCTGCTGGATCTGTTGCACGAGCACGAGATCAACAGCGGTGCGCACAATTTGCAGCATATGGAAACGGATGCGGCGCAGGCCAAAGAATTGAAGGAGGCTAGCGGTGCGGCTGTCCTCACCGATGAGATTGTGGCCGCCGGCGTTATACCCTATAATAGCAATGATCATGTGCACAATGCCCGGCCAAATGCAACGGCTGTTAGCCCAGTTATGCCCATGCCCATGCCCATGCCCATGCCCATGCCAATTTCAATGCCAACGCCGAAGAAGCCGCCGTCGACAATTGACAAAACCTTTGCCGGCAAATTGTCGACGACCTACAAGTGTCTGAGCTGCGCCTGGGAGAGTCGCAACGAGGACAGCTTCCGAGAGCTGCAGCTGTCGTTTCCCGACGACAAGGACGATTGCGGCGCCACCAATTATTCGGTGCAGGATCTCATCGATTATTATTGCTCGCCCGAGAAGCTCGACGGCGACAATCAATATTTCTGCCCGCGCTGCAAGAAACTCTGCGATGCCGAACGTCGCATCGGCATCACACAGGCGCCGCGTAATCTCATCCTGACCCTCAAGCAGTTCAAGTACGATCAGAAATATCATTTTCGCACCAAGCTAATGCACAAGGTGTTCCACGATGAAAGTGTGAGTATCGCCAGCTCCCGCTACGACAAATTCAAGACAAACAAAACTTATTTTTTTTTTCCTTTCAGGTCATTGTTAAGGTCTGCGCCAGCGATTCTCTGCAGGAGACCTGCACCGTGCACTATGATCTGTATGCTGGTGTCGTGCACGCTGGATATAGCATGGACTCGGGTCACTATTTCACTTTTGCCGCCGATCAGTCAAAGAATTGGTTCAAGTTCAACGACAGTCTGGTGACCAATTCAAAGCCCCAGGAAATGCACAGTCTGACCTCGCCGAACACACCCTACATACTATTCTATCAGATGTGCGGCCGGTCGACAGACGCCACGCCCGATGGACCGATGCTGCCGATGGTGCCGGTGCCGTTGCTGCCGCCGCTGACGCTCGACGAGCTGCCGCGCACTCTGCGCGATTATGTGAAGCAGGATAATCGGGATTACAGCGAGGAGCTGAAGATGCAGCGCTATAAGCGACAGGCCAAGCGCAACAATGTCGCCGCCAACGGGACAATGACGCGTAACGGCTACGAGGGCGACGACGAGGACGATCAGACGCCGCCTCCAACTGGCGGCTGTGGCGGCAACGAGCTGGGCATGAATATGAATCGTTTTGTGTACTGATGATTGTGAGTAGTAGTTGCGTGTGGCTAGTAAATGGGCCTGACACGCCCACCCCCGCCTCCCCTCCCTCCCGCATACCCACACTTTATATATATATATATATGTGCACAGCGAGATATATATATATATATATTATTTTATATATATACACACACACAAACAATCGTAATATTTAAACGTTATACAAGTATATATAACAAAATATACGCAATCAGATCATTCACATATATATATATATATATATACATATATATACAACTACTATATATATATGTAAACTATGTGTGCTACAGTCAGCACTCGCTGCAGGCGACGAAGTTTAACGTTCTAATCTTTAGACTGGGCAGCTTTTGTCCATGTGGCCAGTTTCTTAGCTAGCACACACACACACACACAGTCACACACTCACACATACACACACCTACTATTGTTGTTCCTTAAACCAGCAGAAACTACAATTGTATTTCCATTTACAAATTTGTTATAATTTTTACGCATTGTTTTTTGTTAACACAAGTTTAGTTATAGCCTAAACATTTATATATATACATATATATAAACATACACACACACACGCGCGTACATACATATAAAGCATATAAATTAGCCAGAAAGAGAATGTTAACGATACTCCCTATATATACCAAATCAAGCTAAAAACAAAACAAAAAACAAACTGAAAAACTTCCAGTTCTGGCCTCCAACAACAATGATAAAAGAAAACTCTGTAATACTACCGATCTATGCAGCTAAAGCTCTATTTTGTGTGTACTTCCAAAAGGTACATATACATCTATATATATTTACCGTTAGTTCTTAACGCACAGCTCGTTTGTGTTTTATGATTTGAAATTGTCTAACAATTTTCTAAAGCTACCGAACAGAGAAACAACCGAAATATCTAAATAGTGCATGTAAAGCAAATCAAAACGAAAGGAGAGAAAACTGATGATGAAAAATTGAAAATGATTGAAAATTTGTATTTATGATTTGTTGTGAATTTTTTGAAAATTTACTTTTTATGTAAAACGAATTTTTTAAATGGTATGCCGTATGCAGCGCTTAATGTTTTGTGTAATCTATTAAGCGTTGTGCTATAAATCACGTTAAGGTTTTGAATATTATTGCAATTAAATTGGAATAATTTCAAATTAACATTTGTATATGCTGTAACTTATGAAATATTTATCTATTACATTTATAAGGGTATCAAATAAAACTGAAACACATCCATCAAATCAAATTGTTCAATTATTTGTATGCAACAATTTAGAAATTAAGAATTGCTAGGGTGTTCGAGAGTCGAACACTAAACGTTTTTTAACATTGTGGCGGGAGAACGATATACATGGATATTGGTATTTTTTCTATCGATACATTACAATGCCAGCCAACGGTCACACTCTCTAGTATCTAGCCCACGAAAGCCTCCAGCTGAAAATCGTCACGCACACACACACACACATGCATTTTGGAGCGCGCCTATAAAATGAGCAATACGCGGCGTGCTCTCGAACAGTCTCTCGATTCGTGGAGCATACTATTAAGACCAAACGCGGCGAACGTCCAGTTAGTCGACGCAGTGCGCTGCAACAACAACGACGACGACAACTAGAACAAGAAAGTACAATAAGTAATAAGTAAATAAATAGCAAGTTGATATTGTTATGACACGCGTGGCGCACAACAAATCAGGCGAATCAGTGTGGAAATCCCGACTCCAAAGAGCATAATTTGGTCACTGTCGTAAACGCTTTTATGGCGCATCGTCGCAGCAGCAGCAACAACAAAAAAAACAACAACAGGCAGCGAAGCTTTAGCTAGTAAAGAGTGAGCAGCGAGAACAACAACAATAGCAATATTGCTGATTTATACAAGTACAAATATTTTGCTACCTTTTTTGTACCACACAACGTGTATTTAGCCCAGCGCAAAAAGCCTTTACGAGCACAATTGATTTATTATTGTTGCTCTTGTTCCTTTGCTGAGTGCTGAGAGCAATAAGAACGAAAGCTGCCAGCTGTTTGGCGAACAGAAATTGCAGTAAAAGCTCAAAAAAAAAAAAAAGAATTGGAATAAAAGTGAAAAGCGCGGTCAACGTCCTGCTGCCGCGTAAAGTGTGGTTATGCACGGCTTCGTCCTCGTCGTCGTCGGCTGCTGAAGGTGAGCGAAGGACATTGCGCCTGCCGGCTGCATAAAAAAAAAAATATCAAAAAGCGAGCAACGTTTTGAATTGAACAAACAAAGTTGTTGAAGATAACAGCCCTGTGGGCCGGCAACAACTAAAGCCCTCACACAAACACCAACACACACAAAAAAAAGAAAGAAAAGACAAGATGCGTATTTTTCCCGTGCGTCTCTCGGCAGTCTCGTCTTCCATGGCGAGTCTGGCCAAATATTTGGATTTTTACTCGAGCTTTAATCCGTCGCCGCTTTCCATCAAACAGTTTATGGATTTTGGTAAGCATTATTTATATTTAATAGGCGCCATTGTCCTTGCCGGCTTTCAATAAGTTCCCACACACAACCCTTGCCCAAAACAAATTTTTTCTCCCTCTCTCTCTCTTTCAACTTTTTCCCCCCGTTCAAATCGCAAAAAAAGTTTGCGTGTGCGGTTTTTGTTTTTTGTTTTTGCTTTATTCTCGCGCAATCGCCGGTTGAATAATTGATGTTATTTTAATATAAATGTAACAAACTTGTTCAATAACAAAAATTTAATACCTGCGTGACGTCAGCACGTGCACAAATCAATCGATTCGCATGCTTTGATCTTCTTCGGTTCAGTGTTGCGTAACATGTCCACAGAATAAATATCTGTGGTTGGCTAAACTAGACGCAAGAGGGCGTTGCATTAGCATTGAGCCTAGCACAATTTTGCCTTGTGCTCAAACATACTATGAATGTATGTGTGTGTGTGTGTGTGAGAGACAGCTTATCCCTGCATATGGAATTATATAGCTGTACTGCGCAAATTCCCGTTATCTAATACCCAATTTAATTTCATTGAATTGTCAATTAAGCACTTTTATTGTCTACTGGGTCGCCGCCAGCAGCAGCAGCAACAACAATACCAACAAACTGTTGATTATGCACAAGTTAAGCCAGAAAGAGAGATGTAGAGAGAAAGAGAGAGAGAGCGCGCGAGTGACAGGGCTAGAAAAAGCGAGTAAAAGCTCGACATAAATAAATAGCCGTCTCAATTTGCCGGCTGTAACGTAAGCGCTGTGTTAATGTGTGATACAAAAATACAAAACGGAAGTTCCCATCAAATAGACGGATTTTTCATTAGCCGTCAACATTTCATTAAATGACAATGAAACTTTATACAACTCATCACTTCTTCCTTCCTGCCCGCCCCTTCGCGCCACCCACCAGTTGCAATGACATCTGGCACGTGCCTCTCAAGGACGTTTCAATGTCAGTTACACAGCCGAATGCATTACTTAGCCATGCTTATGAGTATGTGGATATAGACAAGCTTGTGCAAATACATAAATGTATTTTAATAAGTCGCCTTACACAGTTCTAAGCCACACCAGAAAACCTGCCTCAATAGGCGCAAGCATGCATAGAGTATTACACTAAAAGATACCCTGTAGAAGAATTTGTGGGTTTCTTTTTGATTTAGCAAATATTTATGTTTTAAGCTTTAAGTGCATTTATTTGGTTATAGATAAAAAATATATGTGTACATACATTTATATATTTGGTATAAGGTCTCCATACATATTTATATACCCTATTTATAAACTCTTCATGACTCTGAATAAGTTTAAAAGATAAGTGCGCTGCAACTATTGTACAATTAAAGCCACAAATATATTTGGGTAAACACAAAGAACGTAAAAGTGTTTATAATCAGCATTTAATTTATCGTTAAATAATCTGAAGCAAGTGAAAAAAAACCAAAGTTAAAATGCAAAAAGTACAGTTTTTTTTACTGTGCAGGAAATTAGACTGTTAGATAACAATTGGATATAAATGAGAAAAGAGAAGAAAGAACAAAAATATTTGCCCATTTAAGGGCCCAACATATAGGGTATAAGCAAGAAGCCTTCTCCCTAAGCGTCTGTCAGTCCTTGTTAGGTTAATTCCACGCGCCTGCCGCAAAAGGTTTCCCCAGCCAGCGACACAAATGGCAACTGACTTGGAAACAATGCGGCTAAGTCGAGCCAAGTGGCCGAAGACCCAGTTAAATTTAGAAAAGGAGGCAGGAGACAACAGGCCCTTAAATGGGGGCTATATATAGTGAGTCGGGGCCGGAAGGAGGCGTCAGGCGAGGTTCCTGCAAGGGCCTCATTTATTAATAGAACAGGCTTGGGACTTGTTTGTGCAACATTCTAGTATGAACACTTTATATCCATTGTTTATTATCTACTGTAGTGTTTTTATTTTATGGCGAAAACGAATAAAGTCTTTGCTACTAAAATTCAATACATAATATAGACAAATATATGTTGTTTTTTTTGTGTACGTGTCGCAATAGCACTTGAACTTTGATGCGAGCGATAAGATTTGTGTTGCTTTTGCCACCTACTGTACTTGTTTTTCATGTTGCGCTAAATGAATTTTCCCTGAGAACGCGCTCAGCTGCGAGGAAAATCTAGCACATGCTAAAAGTCACATATTACGAGTGGATCTACATATGTGCGAAATTTGTGCTTTTATTGCCACTTTAACATTAAATAAATAACAAATGCTCGCAACTAATGATTACTTATTATTTGCCATATACTAAGTAGTTTTTACCGCAATCACTTTCCCTATCAGCTGGCCAGCGAATCAAGTAAAAAACAATATGTCAACGCATATTAAGTATACGATATGGCGAATCCGAAGGAGGCTCGTTTTGATTATGCGAACTGATCATGTGCCAAATTTGCCTGGCGTGGGCCAAACACATTTCATCTGGTATATAATAGAATGCAAAAAAAAAAAAAACAAAAACCAGTGACAAATACTTATTTCTTAATATTTTTATACTAACTATATAGACACGAGTTTTTGTTGAAATGGAAAATTTTTGACGCATTCGTTAAGTATACGCAATGTGTGTGACCATCTTAAGTAGCGAACAAAAAAAGCACCGTTGGCTGGCAATTATAATATATATATAATAGCAGCATCATATCATATTGAAATTTTTTGTTTTGTGGACTTTGCAATTTGCTTTCTAAAGGTGTCTTGAACTTTGGATTCGCCAACCGCTTCGCAGCAGCCAAAAAAGCAAACACAGACGTCAAAACTTAACCCAAATAGAAGAAGAGCACCAAAACAAATAGCGAAAAAAGTAAAGAAAAGAAAAGAAACGACAAAAACCGAAACATCTACTCCACCCCCGTATATTCAACACTCATGATAATGACAGCCACACGCGCTGCTTTTTTTCCTACGCACTTGCCCAAAAGTTTGCAGGGTATACGCGATTTTCGGCCAGTTCGTATTACCTAAAGAAACTATAAATACAAATCAATTGAATGCTGCTCAATAATTCCGTTAAATAAAATGCCTTGCAGCACAACACTGTTTCGTTCAGTCTACGCTTTCGTTAAGCTTAGCTTATACATATGTAAATGTAGGCAGCAAGAGGCAACTCTTGAGTCCAGCAGTTTAACCGTTAATTTTTTCATTTCTTGTTTTCATTGCTTGCCTTTTAATATGTTTGTTCGCTCGCACGTTTATCTGCGGATGGCGGCAGGGGCGCGACAAAGGCGAATGTGAGTCAAATATACGCAAAAACAAAAAATAAAGATGTCGGATAAAAGTGGACTCTAATAAATATGCTGATGCAATAGAAAAGCGCAGAGATGCCAATTTTGGACAGCTGGGCCTTGCCAGATCACGTAGGCGTGCCCTATCGCAATGACGTCACACACTCAGCTGCTCAATTGACTCGCCGGTCAAAGGAAGCTTTTTATGTGTATGTGTAAATGTAAATGTAATTGAAATGGAAATTGAAATTGCAAACAGCTCGAGTAACTGTAATTGCACTGTGCGCATTTCCGCAGTGCGTTCAACTGCCTGACCTTGAGCTGGTGGGCGGACCGCAAGCTGGTTGTGTTTGCGTGTATGTAGAAAGAAATGGCAAAAGGGACTGTTGCGTGCAGTTCTAAATTATTTATTGCATTTCCCAGCACTGCTAACGGCAATTGAGTAATTGTGTGCTGAATAGCTAAGTGGGTAATTAGAAAAGATCATTCAATTGACTATAAATTGAAAACTTGTCACCTGCTCGAATTCAATTACTAGAAATTGCATTTATATTTAGTATATTTATGTTTACGCACACGCAGTCCAGACGCTGGCATTAAGAAACGATTATTGCTTATTATCATTATCACTTATCACGCGAGGCGAAACGAAAGTGAGGCCGGCTCTTATCACTGGCAATGCATCAAAGTTCTTGTCAAGTGCCAGACGGGTCCAAACAACTCACCAAATTTATTTTGCAAATAGCGGCAAGACACAGTCAAAGCAACAAAAACAACCCACGCATACACACACACATACACATGCATATTCATATCAAAACAAGCAATAGAAGCGGAAGGCTGGTGTGCGCCAACAACAAAGAATAAATAAAGCTTTATTTTGAGGTCAGCACTTGGCCGAGGGGCGGCTGAGGTGTCGAAACGTTGCGCGTGTGTCTTGCGATCGCTGTGGCTCCCTCTCCCGCTCTCTTGCTCTTGCTCTCTCGCTGACATTCGCTCTTGCGGTGTGCCCGTCTCCTCCTATATCCAGCCGGCAGTTTCTCGCAAATTCTAATTGGGCTGACGTCGTCGCTTGTTTTGATTATGTTTTTGTATTTGTTTTATTTTTTATATTGCTTTGTAACCTGTTCGAGCGCTACTTTTGTCGTTGTTTTTTACGCACTCTCGTGTTTTTATAACTTGTTTTATTGATTCTGTTTTGTTTTCGCAGTTCGTTACAATTGCCCCATAAACAAAATGGCCGACAAAGCTATCGCAGCATTTATGACTAACTTTTCACAGACGCACTCAAACACATATGTACATAGATAAAGTGTGTACATATTGTTTGTTTTCGAATTCCGATATTCGTCGTAAATTTTGCAGTCCCCCCCTGTAAATGTTGTTGACACTCGGCAGCGCTTATCAGAACCTCTGCTGCTTACTTAGATTAGCGCAAATATGGACACTCGAAGTAATCAACCGAAGTGAACGTCAAAGTCGTCAGCTTAAAAGAGAGGCGTGTCTTGGCGCACTTCGACAACAGATGGCGTTGTCCAGTTCAAGGTCTGCATCATTAAATACGTACAGTATTTATGCAGACAAGTGTGTACACACATGTATTTCAATTAATTTTCGACATGTCGGGTTCGTTGAGCTTATCAGCCTGTTCGCTTTAATCGCACGTTTCTGCTTTCCTTTGCTCTTTTGTTTTTGTTACGAAATTGTTGACGAGCGACGAACGAAGTAAAAAAAAAAATGGAATATATGAAAAAGTGCAAAGTTTCTGTGGTTTTGCTTGACTTAAATCGCTATCCGTTCTAAATTCTCCAGCCCCTAATCAATTATGTATGCTCAAGCGAACGGGTCAAAAGAGGAGGAGGAGGAGGACAGGGAGAGAGAGATAGAATGCTTTATGGGGCAGTAAAATAAATTACCTTGGTTCTGTAAAGTTCTTGAATTTATGATACAATTTCTGTCAGTTATACAAATATCGTTATTTTGGTTAAAACTGTGCCAGATTTTTGTGAAGGAATTAACTTTTTCTGCTCAATTGCATTTAAAACTTGACTAATTTCCTGGGTTTAGTCAGTATTATTTCTTTGTAAGCCATTAATGGTTCTCTTGGACTTTGTACTCCGTTTGTAGAACTTTAAGCCTTTTTTTGCGTTGCTTTGTTTTTTCTGCGCGTTCAGCTTTAATCATTACAGGGTATATGCACTCAATTGTTGCATGCTCAACTTGTTTCCATCAACCAGAACTGACCCATTAATTGAGTGCATGATCGTTATAGAACTGTGGAACTGCATTGATAAGCGAAAGTCGGCCAGAGTCTAGACAAGCAAATCTCCTTCAATAAGTTCTACTGTTATTAATTAAGCGTAGAATAGTTTTAGTTATAAATTTTAATTTTAAATTTGTGCTCATGAAGAGTCGTATTTTTATCGATTTATTAATCGCAATTGCCAAAAATATATTATCGATAGGCAACGGAGTAATTAATCGTTGTCGATTGCCGCGATAGTTTTGTTGTACTGAAAGAATCTATAATATACTCTTATTTCCTTACCCTAGGACAAAATGCCTGCGAGAAGAAATCGTTTATATTTCTGCGCAAGGAGCTGCCCGTCCGGCTGGCGAATATAATGAAGGAGATCGCCTTGCTGCCGGATAATCTGCTGCACACGCGTTCCGTGAGCGAGGTGAGCTCGTGGTATGTGAAGAGCTTCGAGGATGTGCTGGAATACGAGAAGATCGAGCCCACCCACGACAATCTGCAAAAGTATGAAGACCTAAACAAATCAAAGGAAACTTTATTAATTGCTTACCTTTTATTTTTGCTTAGATTTGTGCGCGATTTGGATCTCATTAGGAATCGTCACAATGATGTTGTTCAGACCATGGCTCAGGGCGTCATCGAGATGAAGGAGAACGAGGGCGGCAACGTTGATGCGCCCACCGAAAGCTCCATACAATACTTTCTCGATCGCCTCTACATGTCCCGGATTAGCATACGCATGCTGATCAATCAGCACAGTAAGGCAATCCTCAAGCCAAAATCTTTTCTTAAATAAACTCATGTGCCCCCCATCCCTTACATACAGCTCTCTTGTTTGGCTCCAATCCGCACTCGCTGGGTCGTCACATTGGGTGCCTGGATCCCGCCTGCGATTTGTCCGATGTGGTTCGCGATGCGTACGAGAATGCTCGCTTTCTCTGTGATCAGTACTATCTGGCGAGTCCGGCGCTGGAGATCCAGCAGCACAGCACCACAGACGAAACGATACCCATACGCACCGTGTACGTGCCCTCGCATCTGTACTATATGCTCTTCGAGCTCTTCAAGAACTCGATGCGTGCCGTCGTCGAGCATCACAGTCGCGACGACAATTGCGACACGTTGCCGCCCCTGAAGGTGGCCATTTGTCGCGGTCGCGAAGACATCTGTGTGAAGATCTCCGATCAGGGCGGCGGCATACCGCGCTCCCAGTCCGATCAGCTGTTCAAGTATATGTACAGCACAGCGCCGCAACCGTCGAAGTCGGATCTGCACACGGTGCCGCTGGCCGGCTACGGCTACGGCTTGCCCATTTCACGACTCTATGCGCGCTATTTCCATGGCGACATTGTGCTGCTCTCCTGCGAGGGATTTGGCACCGATGCAATTATCTACCTGAAGGTCAGTTCAAAACCCTGTTAACTTATTAAGGCATAGAGCTAACCTGTTTCTTTCGTTCTTTTGCAGGCCCTGTCTGATGAGGCCAACGAGCTGTTGCCCATTTTCAACAAGACCAGCTCGAAGTTCTATCGGGCCACGGTGCCCACCGGCGACTGGTCGAATCAGGTAAAATACGTCAAAAAGAAGACGAGCGCCGTTAGCCAGTAAAGCGATCGGGCCAACAACATTCAACACCCAACCCCATACCTAACCCAGCAAATCCCGCACACAACCCCGCATGGAACCAACCCCCCTACGCCCGTCAAGCCCAAAGTGTTAATCTTAATTTAAAGTCTTACTCAATGTTTTAATTCAAATTCAATACTCGCATTTTTGAACGCAAACTTTTTTTGTCATTCCAAAATTTATATTGTAACTGGGTTTTTATCTTGGGTATTGTTTGTGAACACTAATTAGCTGTTAAAACACGATAAAGTCTTATATTTTAAATATATATACATATATTTATTGCAAATAACACATTTACATATACACACAAGTCTTGAAACATTTACGAAATTAGTTATTTAATGATTGTGAATTAGTTTTTAAGTCTTTTCTGTTTATTATCAAGCACACAATATATACTTGCATAAATACACTTTAAAAATCTATATTTTAAAATAAAATGCATATTTATTTCTTAAGTTCTTTTTAACAAATAAACTGTTGAAATTTTGTCCACACACTTGATTAACATATTTTTTGTGCTTTGTTTACATTTTCCTCTTCCCAAAACAATTAACTTTAATTAGCGCGTTTTATTAATTTATGAGTTGTTCTAAATGATGAATCAGTTTTTTGTTTTTACTGATGTCCCCAAAAAAAATTAGTAAACTAAAATCGAACTTCCATTCACTAGAAAACTTTCTATCGTTCCGTTTAGCGCGCGTTTACTGTACTTGTTTATTTCCCTTCTAATTAGATGCCCTATTTGTGCCCTAAATAAAGCATACTTTGCGGCTAATACAAAAAAAAGAAAAAAATAATAATTCTGTTTTTACTTTTAAATGTTTCCCTATTTTTTACCCAACTTAATTTTTCTTATTTCTTTTATTTTACTTATGTTTTCTATAACTTTCTTTCAGAACTTTTCCAATCGTTGGCGTTATTTATATGGTTTCTTAAAAAATTTATAAGACTGCAAAAGACACACACAAAAAAAATAAGCACAAACAAAACTTTAGCACAAGTCAAACTTAGCTCGATAAACTTGCAGAGTAAAGAAAGGGTATTCTAGGTTTGCAGGACAGTGGGTAGCTTAGTTTTGACTTAAAGTTTGTAATCAGCTTTTTGTGGCTGAAGTTTGATTTGATTTGCAAGATATTTATTTACAGGGTATTATTGCTTATTCTTATTAATCCTATAGTAATGCATATTTAATCAAAAAAAGCTGATAATTTAATTAGAGTTCGAATCTTAAACAAAATGTGAATAACTGATAAATTAAATATATTATCTATAAATGTTTATAAGTGATCAACTAAATAATACTCTGCAAGTTTATCTTAATTCTGGTTTAGTCACAGATTTCTTTAGAGCACAATTCACTGATACGACCCATAAAATTAAAGCTATTGTCAAAATTTTAACTATACCCCGCAATTGCAGAGCTCAGACATGAATGCACGTCAACTGAATGCGACAACGTCGAGGCGCAACAACGATCTGGATTAGGGAGGCGCCACTAGAAACCAATACTCAGGACAACAGCAACAATAGTTTTTTAAACAAATAACAGAGTATAAATAAAATATATATCATTAGCTGTAGGCATTAAACATTCCCAAGCAACAGCAAGAACAACAACGTAAAGTTTGTATTCATGGCAGTTACGTGTTAAGTTTATAAAAAAAAATATTGTTATTTATAGCAAAGTTAAAAAGTCACTCTCATATTTTATAAGCGTGTTTTTCTGCAATAAATTGAAATTGAACAAAAATTTAAAATAAAAACCTTTTTTTTAGGCACTACATTTTATTTTTTTTACATCATAATAAATATTGTTCATTTTGCAGAGCTATACAATAAATCATTGCGTGTGACAGATAACTGTATACATATATAGATATAAGGTATATATATTTATAATATTCGTTTAGTTTTTTGTTTTTTTTTTTATAATTATTTTATACAAAATTCTCACATTTAGGTTTTTTAGCGTTTGCACATTATCACGACGTTAACTGACGTTTTATATAATTGTTTTTATTTAATTATTATTTATCTGTTTGTTAACTTTGACATTTTTTTTTGCTCGACAATTGACATTCATTTAGACTATTTAACTACAGCAACAATTGATTCGTTTAAACAAAGTGCATTGGATTCGATAATATATAATAGATAATATATAATAATTAATAATCATACATAATATGCAATATAAAATTATATAAACAATAATACACATACACATACAAAATATATTTATAATTCAAGCGCAAACTCAAAAACTCAAACAATTTTAACGCAATTTTAGCAGCAGGCAAATATCGGAAAATCTACTATATATATATATAGCTACAAATTTTGTATATAGTAACACAACTTTCTTCTTCTATTTCTTCTATTTAGAAACGTGTTGCAAATGGCGTAGTTAGCACCGCTTCTTCATTTCGTGTCCTACTTACGCAACGGATCCAGGCTCTCCAGCGAGAAGTCATCGATGTTTAGCTGACTCTATAAAGATATATTGATTATTATATACACAAGTATTCATTATTCTTCGCCTACTGTTTAAACTGCAACTAAATATAGTTTTACATGAGTTTCTATTTAGCTAACAAGCATTACCCGGCGTTGCTCGGTTTAAATCTAATCTTTATCTACATATTTCAGTTTTTACTTTTTTATACTTAAATCAACTCAATTTATAAATAAGATATTTATCTACGTGTTTAGTTAGCTCATGGAAAGTAAGTAGTATTAAAAGAAAATATGATAGTTTAACTTCCAATGCTGATCATGCTGGCATCTATTCATCTAGTTGTTATTTAAGTAAAAAGCAGCTGTCTAACATTCTACATCAATCATTCATCAATCAATCAATCCGTTGCTCACCTTGAACACGCTCGGCCCGTTGTTCATTTCAAAAGGATCGGAGCCAAACAGATCCGTGTTGCCGTTGAGGCCATTGATGCCGCTGTTGGACACCGAGGTGCTGCGACGTGGTGCGGCAATCTTCGGCGGAGGCGCCACTGCAAGAGGGAAAGAAATGCAATTAATTATAATAGAGTATATATAATATACAGTGCGACCTACATAAAGGTGGCGTTATGTTTAGCTCGCTGGCAAAGCCGCTGCTGTTGTTGCTCGTGTTGTTCATGTTGTTGTTTAGGCTGCTGCTATTATTGTTGTTGGGCAACTTGTGATCATTGTTGTTAAAGAAGAGCTGCTGGCCAAAGCTCTTCGACGGCTCAAACCCAAACAGATCGTTGCTGATGGCATTACGGCCGTTGCTGAGATTATCCTGTATCTCATCGGCGCGTGGATCAAAATCGCTATCCGAATCCGAATTTAGCAGCAACTCATCCATTTTCTGGCTATTACTTTTGCCGCCGCCGCCGCTGCTGATGCTCATCTGGCTGGACAGATTGCTGCGTGGCGGCACAATGGGCAAGAACGAATTGGGCGAGGCCGAGTGCGTCGAGGCCGTCGATGAATTGGTGTCAATCAGCAGCTTGTCCTCATCTGCCATCGAATCGAAAATCACAATTAATAAGGGATATAAAATAAGAAGAGTCTGATGAGTTTACCCAGCTTGCCGTTGCTCAGGGTTTCATTGCCGTTGAGTTCCTGGCTGGGCGCCTCAACAATATCCTTAATGCCCAGCTTGTACAGCATGGCATCCAGCTCGGCCTTTGGCAATTTGGTTGAGAGTTCACGCAGCCGATCCTTATATATGGAAATTGTCGTCTGGAGATGCTCAATTTGCTGCTGGGCCTTGCTCAGATTCGTCTTCTCAGTGCTGTCCATGAATTTTCTAACAAGTAACAAGGAAAATATTTATATGAGTTCAAGTATTTGCATTTCTTTAAAGTCAACTCACCTGTAGGCCAAATCGAAGGCCTGGCCAATGGTCAACGTTATGTCCGAGGCCAGCTTATTGGATATAAATACAAAGCATTCGTGCGTTTCCTCCGGCTTCGAGTTGCTATTTCCATTGCCATTGCCATTGCCATTCCCGTTATAGCCATTTGTATCCATTGTGCTGTCCTTGTTCTTAACGGTTTTGGCTATGAAGCTGAAGAACTTTTTGACGCCCTTCTCGTCCGCACAGTACGAGATGTTGTACAATGGAAATTGATGCAGTATTTTGTGGGTGCGCGGCTCCTGAATGGCCACGCCCTTGATGCTAACGGTTATCTCCAGCTTCTTGAACTTCTCCTGTGTGCCCGTCTCCGCTTTCTTCATCTGCTGGGCAAACTGCAGTTTGCGTATTGCGTCCTTCACCACCTCAATGCCCTTTGGCTGGTCCACGCTCAGGTTACCAAAGAACTGGACAAATATTGAATGGAAAAAATGGCATTAAAAAAAAGGTAAAAATGCAAGTTTAGTCAGTGTGCGACTAGTTAATACCCTGTATTGTATGGAAAGCTGCTTTAAAATCTATGTTGACAAATTAATGAAAATTATTTGTTAATAACAATAAAAATCCATTTATCTATTATTAGAATAATTTTAGACCTTTAATTTAAATATATTTGGGTATATAAATAGGTATAGCCTTATTAAATTCAGCCATATATGCTCTAGAAGCAAGGATAACCAAGCGATATTTATCGATTTTGGCAAAATATATAAGAAATTATCTATTATTTTTAAAAGATTTGCAATTAAACGTTTATAGCTTCTGCTAACTAGAGGATATGTTGAAAAATACTTTATATAATAATCTATGTATACTAATCTATAAAAATCTAGGTAAGTGATCGATAACTTTAAACAAAATTAAAACAAGAAATTCTTTAAGGCAAAAGTCTTTTCTAAATGAAGAGATTTTTTTTTGGTACTAAATTAAGATTTATACTCCTTATATGTTAACCTTCTTGGTTCTTCTACCCTTTACAGGGTATTCAAGCTGCACTCACCTTGACTAGATAGACAGCGTGTCCGTTGATTAGCTGCTCCGGCGTATGCAGCCAATTGCGTTTGCCGTTCTTTGAGTCGCTTTTGGAGCTGCCGCCGTTGTTGCCATTGTTGTTGGCGCTGTTGTTGTTGCCATTGTTGCTGCCGTTGCCGATGATGCTGTTGCTGCCGTCGCTGCAATCGTTGCTGCCATCCTGCTGCAACTGTTTCTCCTGCTGCTTGTTGCTGTTCTGTTTGTTCCAGAATTTAAGCTGCGACATTTTGGCCGTTTTACCGCCACCGCCGCCGCTGCCGCCGCTATTGCCAGCTGGCTGATAAGGCATCTTTGCTTTTGGTAACAGCTTGAAGGCCGAGGTTTTCAGTATGCTCTGTAAGATGAGAGAATATCGTGTGTTCGTTTCGTTTCATTTCGTTACGTTTCAGTTAAGACGAACTTTGTGGTGGGGTTTTTCCCCATTAATTTGCAAAAAAAAAGCTGCCAATTGCTAATTAACTTTTGTTGTTATACAACTTGCAATGAATCTGAATGCATTCCTTGCCAGCTGCTTGGCCAAACCTCAGTGCATCTGCATTCACACACACACACAGATACACACACACAGATACACACACTCGCACACACACACACTCGTTAAACCAGTTGGCCAGGCCGTAAGCACCTAACGCTAACTACCTCCATTTGAGACTACAATCGAGAATCGACAAGTTAGAATTTTTCAGTCAGCTGGACGCAGACGTCACAACGTGGCCGCCAAAGACAAAGCCAAGACAATAAGCCAGAGTTTCTCAGAAGCACAAACACACAGCAGCAACAACAACAACAAACGCGTCACGCGACGACAATACACGACTAGCAGATGCTCTGTAATTAGCTGCAAACATTCTAAAGACAAACATTATTTAAATATCTTTAAAAACAATACATATTTTTTATATGTTTATATAAATAAATCAATAAGACAATATGTTAAACATGGCCTTAAGGAATTGTGGTTATATTGGTTAAAGGTTTAAACTGGCCTTTAAGTTGGCCTCGTTAATGACTTCAAAATAACCCAGATTTGCGATGCTTTCATATTTAGCCTTATTAAAAAAGTGTTTTATTTGAGCAAATATAATTCAAATTGCAAGTTATTAACACTGTTTACACAGCTGAACAAGCAAACGAAACTGTTCAAGAATAAACATATATATTTTATATATACATATGATCTCAGAGCAGTCAACTTACATATCTGTCTATAACAAACATTTGTCCATAATGTTCATACACTTCTTTGGTCATTTGCAAAGGGGAAACAACAAACACACACACACACACACACCTATTTCGTAGCTTTAACCGTTGTCCACAGTGGGCCTTAATAAAACTCACACCTTCGGGGAGGAACCTTTTGTCTAGATTCTCGTGCAATTCTCACATTTCGTGCCGTTTCTCTGTCTCATAATTAAGAAAAAAAATCTTGCAAAATATAAATGAAAACCTTGTTTTTGTTTTTTTTTTTTTTTGCCCCGTGCAAATTCGCACACATGCAAATACAGTAGACGCTAGTTAAAGTGCACAGTAGTTGTTTTTATAAATAATTTTGGCGTTTAATTTTCGTTTTTTTTTTCGTCAATCTTCTACTTTAGTTTCTTTTGTTTGCTATTTTTAAATTGATTTCCGGGGATTCCCTGCAGCGGTTTTTAACCGGTTTGACAACAGGGCGTTCACTGTTCATCGTAACGCATGCACACTGTATCGCATGAACATAAGTTTGATTCATTTTGAAGCTGATTTGGGAACTGGCAACTGAGCTGGCGCTGGGGCATTAGGCAACACCAAAAGCAACAAAACCAACCACAACAACAACAACAACGATCGCAACGGGCAATAATGGCACAAAAGCGAAAGCCAAATTATCCAAAAGCGGCGTGCGATGACGACAACAACAACAACAGTAACAGAAACGACAAAAATCGAAAAATAGCACAACGTACATAAGCTATAGCTTAACGAAACGAAATGAAAAGTGAAACACCCTGTATTTGGCAATTGTGCGCAATTATGAAGCCGCAGTCGCTGCTGCGCAATCTAGCTAAAATTAAAAGTATTAAAACTGAACGAAAAAATAATTATAATCAGCACTCAGCTGACAGCAAGCAGCGCAACTGCGACGAACAAAAGAGATAAAGTCGACATGCCAAAGCCAAACCGCAATGACGACGCAGACGATGTTGACGCTGACGCTGACAGCTTCGCGGAAGTCACTGACGTTGCCTCCCGCAAACACCCACAACGCCCCCCCCCCCCTCCCTCTCCTTCACACCACAACGCCTGCTCACCTTCGTTCAGTTTAGCATGCAGAATACGTACGCACAGATTAGAAAAAAGTGTTGTAAAAATTTGTAAATACGAGAATATGCACGAACATGCGCAGCAGCATAAGCGAGCGAGGGAAAGAGAGGCATTGCTGCCTGTGCTGCTTTAATTTGGGCCTTGCGCTGTGTGTACTGACTGTGAAATATTTTTTAGTGTTCCATTTTGTTGTGCCGCCCTCTTCGTACCCACTCGATGTCTAGCATGCTTTAATTTATGCAGCTGCTTTGTTGGTAAGCGCTGATTAATGATTTCTTCTCTAGCTTGGCGAGAATAACAACTGCAGCAGCAGCAACAGCAGCATACTTTCTTTTAGGACTTAATCGTGGTCACACTGCGGGCAAGTGTGTACACACTACTTGTGTGCCACAGGTGTGTTTACGCAAAACTAACAACAACCACAGCCACAAATTGATGTTTGCCAACAAATGTGCGTCTTTTAAGGCTTAAGCATTGCACAAGCAAACGATTAAATAAACGCACGAACAACAACAACAATAACTGAGGTGGCTGGCGGCGCTTTTGGGCCAACTCAATCAAGAAAACAATAAAAACTTTCATAATTAGCGGGCGCTGCGTACTGCGCTTGCGTGTGTGCGTGCTAGGCGAAAAAGTCAGTAATTTAAATTTAATCAAACACACGCACACGCACACGCACACACATTGACACACTAATGACCATTATATTGTAATTTTACATTTGCACTTTTGCTTTTCTTTGCGCTCTCATTACAGAGAGGCTACAAAAACACGCATACCGTTTGTTAAGCAAGGCGTTAAATCGATGTTAAAAACAAATATAAACTTTTTGCAGAGTCCCGCAGACGTTGAGACGATATTGCACAGAGTTACAGATTTTCACCGCTATTTTACAGCGCCACGGCGCCACTACGTAACGTACACGTCGGGAGACAGCTGCGTACTAAACAACAAAAAAGCAAAGCTTCAACTTTTTCAAGTCGTTTCGTTTAATTCACTTGCAGTTGAGCTTCACACACGCTCACACACACATACAGATACTTGTTCAGAAATGCGAGAGGGGGAGAGACACAATAAACAATTGTTAAGATTGCCGCTCGCCGCTGAGATGAATCGAGATTAGAGCAAACAACAACAACAACAACAATAACGTTGCCGCTTCTGGCAAGTGCGAGAGCACTCAGCTTGTATTTCCATACATGCTTACACATACACATACATGAATGTAAGTTTATACATGTGTTGTAATTAAAATTTACTGTAAATTTAAAAGCTTTGCCAAACTTCACATTTATATTAAAATAACACGTGAGCCCTCTCTCACAGCTCTCACCTACTTTTTCGTAATCTCTCTATTTTTCTCATTCTCTCACGATCATCGCCCACACGACCTGTACCCCGCGCAGATGACAGTGCAAAAAGAAAAACTAAAACGAACGGCAGCAAGGAGCAAACTCATCAAACGATTTATTTCCAGTCAATTCCGGATTTAAAAAGTCTAAATTTGGACAATGGGCCAAATTTACATACATCTACACATACTACGTACATTTATTGTACATACTTTTCACTTGTTAAACAATTTTCGCTAGTTTTACTCGTTAAATATGTGAATCTTGCCTTGTGTGCTGATTGAAGAAATTAGTGCAATTGATGCGATGCGGGCGAGGGTGCGCAGCTGGAGGCTACGAAGGCGGCGGCACAGTTTTACAGTTGCACGGTGGACAAATAACAATAACAACTACAACTATAACAAAATCAGTAACAATGGCGGGATGCTGCGGCTGGTACAAATACAAATACGAAAAACAACAACCGTTTACTTTTTTTCGCGCGCTCTTTGTCTCCTCCTGGGCTATCTTGCTCTCTCGCTCTCTTTCGGTGTGATGCGGACTCGTCGCGGATTTTTTCGTGTTTCTTTATTTTTATTTTTTTTTTTGTTAAATGTACTGCGCAAATTTACAACAAACAAGATAACAGCAGCCGCAGCAGCAACAACAACCACATCGACACTGACGATGGAATATCCTCACCACCTTCACGGTCCGTCGATTTGTTTTTACCGATCACGCGCAAGAGACTGAGGCTCGAGCTGCCGTTGCGTTGACCAAAAAGTTATGAGGCCGTTTCATTTTGCACCTGCCAGGGCTGCACAGTCGGCGCTCGGCTTCAACCGCGCCAGTGCAGTTGTAACCAATGGACATGTCCATCCCACTGCGAGGTCGATTTCCAGTGAGCAACTCTATTTGAAGCGGGCGGAAAAGATAATGAGCGAAAAATGCTTTACAACAGCCCTGGTTTGTGTGATACAGACGTAAAACTAGTTATTGCTCGCTTACGATTGTTGCTTACGGCTTGGCACACACACACTATACGCTGTAAGCGCAGCTGATACTGCGCGGAAATAATGTTAACCTTATTACATTCAATATGGAACTATTCTATGTGGATTAATGATTCGCCATGATTATTAAGGTATTTTGAACAGTCTATTATTAATTTTTCTTGCTGAAAAGACGAAGTTTTTACTTATAACATAACGAAGTGAAAGACCTTGCATATCAACTGTAGGCGATTAAGCGTAGTTTTCTCTTTTGTGGTTAAAACACACATACATACATACATAGGTATGAGTAAGCGCTCAGTTGTGCGACTCTGTTTGTGTGTGTGTTTATTTAAAAGTTTTACCTGTTGCTTTTCAATTGTTTTACATTTCGTCTGAAATTATTTTGTGCACAATTTGTCAGACTAACGTTTGCTTGTTTGCCAATGCAAATAGAATCAGTTAATATTCCCAGATTCGTTAAACATTTGCAGCTACAGGTGGCAATACATGAAAAATAACTTTACATGTACGTATGTATGTGTGTAAGCTTTGCTTGTGTAAAAACAAAGACCCAACTTAAAGACAATATTGTTGTCGTTGTTGCTGCTGCTGCTGCTGCTGCCGTGGAGAGGGCAGAAGACCAAAGCAATAGCGGCGAAAAATACATGCAGCATACATACGAATATGTATATGTATGTATGTGCATACATTTGTGATACGTAATTTCTTGGGGTTTTGTGTTTGGTTGCTTGAATTGCAATAAAACTGGTTTCCTAACCCAGGCGTATAATATGTACACCGTTCATACAAATGCATGTTGCTATGTACACACTCGCATATGTATGTTCGTAAGTGTGTACATACGAGGATTTAATTATTGTTGAATGCAACGTTGTTGTTTCTGTTGTTGCAGTCAAATGCCGTGCATATTTTTTTTTTAGTATTTTCCTTTAGTTTTTGCCACATTTTGACTGCTGCGTTGCTTTGTGAATTGCATCGACAGGCTTAACTGTGTTGATGCTCCCGAAACCGGCTTAACACGTACGTGTGTGCATGAGAGTGTGTGTGTGTGCGTGTGTCGCAGGCTTACACTGACATCCCGGTACCTGTGGCTTTTGCGCTCTCTGCCTCTCCCGCGCTCTCATACTCCCGCTCAGCACAACAACAACAACAACAACAACAACACTATTGACCATTTACAGTTAGGGGCCGTTGCTGCTTTTGCCATTTTCTTTGCCTACCATTAACAGCAACCTCAACTTTATTGCGAATTCATTTTTTTGCGTTTTGTTTTCATTGAGGCTTTTCGTTCAGTCGTTCATAGGGCGACTCAGGCAATTGCTGGGGCGTATTTCATTAATTTATTTTTGTTGTTTTTCTGAGCGCGCGTGTTGATGTCACTTCAACGCCGCTGCCCCCTCCGCCTACTTGTGTGTGTAAAGCAGACGCAGAGCAGCGGGACCTTTTTTCACAGAACATGCAAATTATAAAAATATTGCCTTTTAATTTTATTATTGCGTATAATTTGCGTTTTTATTTGTATTGCATTTTGTTGTTATCGATGCCGTCGTCGTAGTCGTCGTCGCCGCCAGGGGGCGTTGACTGCCGTCAGAGGGGGCCTTGTTTTAAATCAAGTTTTGTTATTGTCGCCGTCTTTATTATCAACATTCGTGGAGTTCAAAGGCCCAATTAACCAAAAACCAAAAATAAAAAACAATTGCATGGTAAATGTCATAAACACGTTACGTTATTGTAAATGCATTTTTGTGCACCTATCAAATGGCAGCCGCAGCCGCAGTCGCAGCCAGTTTAGTTGTAGAAACGTGCTGGAATTTCTCAAGCGCAATCTTCAAAACAACAAATAAAAAAACCTTTTTTAGCCTGGGTGTGGGGACAATGCCGACTCTGTCGGCGGGGACGCCGGCAGCGACGCAGCAGCATAATTTACATACGTGACGATGTTAAAGCGCAGCTCAAGTCACGTTTTCATTTCACGCTTGCGTTTGATTGAATGCTTATCGCGGCGCTGTAATCACTGTCTCAACCGTGAACACCCTGTGTGCGTTGCACTTGCTGCCGCCGCACAGTGGGTCAATTCGAGATTTTTGTACAAACAATTCAAAAGCGCATCGTTTGGCATGCAAATGTAAATGAGGCTGCACTGCGCTTATCTCGTTTAAAATGTGATCTGGCTTTGGCCTGACTGCGCTTATCAGCACGCTTTCAAGCGCTGAACGCCCCCATATACATACAGCTGCATTGGGTTGTGTGTGTGTGCGAGTAATTCAATTATTTTGTATATTATTTTCAATGTGCAACAAACGCGACAATAAAATAACAACCACCAACAACAGGCAACAACAAGCGGCAGCAGCTGAGATAAGTGTTGTCATTGTTGTTGCTGTTGTTGTTGTTGTTGTTGTTGGCGCTATGGCACCGACTGGCACTGGCACAGCAATTATTCTGTATTCGCTTGGTTGCGATAGTGTGCGCGACTTCCGTCGCGCGGCGTCGGATCGACAACGCGCCACCAGAGGCGGGGGCACAGTGGAAACGGAAAACAGGGAAAGTTTTTTTTTTGTTTTCAAAGGAAAACAATTATTGAAGGTTTTTGTTTTCGATTATTCAAATGTCACGATAAGCAGATCTCTTTTATTTATGGCATAATAAATTGCTGTAGTAGCAATAAGAACGGGAAAAAACATTTGACAAGGTCATTTAATACAAATCGCCAATGCTTTTAAATTCAAATACAAATTTCAGCGCGCACAAACGCCTCAATAAATGGGCAACGCTTACAGTACAACATAATGTTAAGATAACAGTACGGCAGCACTGGCTGGTTGAATACTTCGCTCAATAGCTGGCCGCGCTTTAACAGTGACACAGTTATCGTATTTATCGCTGAGCAAACCTAACATTTCGATGGTCAGTTGTGCGCATATCGACCGACCGCCGCAACTGTGTCGACCGTCTTAAAAATATTTATAATTGAAACATTTATATTTGCTCGGTAATTTTGGTTCGTTTTTGGCAACAACACGGCCGACAAATTGCACCGAAATACGTGCCTAACGTATACGCGTCCCAACACACACACGCGAACGCAGTGCCAATTAGTTTTGTTTACCTTTTTTCGGTCGTGCTGCTGCTGCTGGATATCGAGAAATTACATACATATGTAAATAGATATATATACATATATATATATATACAAATCATACAAATTTCGGTGTGTGCGTGTGTGCGTTCGCGGTCGTTCTTGCTGAAAATGGCATTTCACAGAGAACAGTTAAGTTAATGCGCAACGATGCAGATGCTGCTGCAGATGCAGATGCCGTTGCCGTTGCCGTTGCAGTCGACTGCCCTTGCCAGGTGTTTATTTTAAGAGTGGCCAAAAAGCAAAAATACCGTTGTACGCGGGCAGGGGGTGCCCAGGCAGCAGGCAGGCAGGCGGTAAGGCGGTAGGCGCCAGGGGGCCAATCGTCAGTTCACATGGAAAACGAGCCTAAACAATTTGCTTCTCCCGCTCGTCGTCGTCGTTGTTGCTGTTGGCGGTCATGAATCTGAATCTAAATCTAAATCTACAACAATGTAAGTACAAATATTCCCCTCTCGCTCCCCTACACACACACACGCACACACACATACGTATACGCACTGTGTACATAACATAATTATCGATGAGTTCGGCTGTTATCTGGCTGATAAGTGCGCTTCTTCGATTAGTGTTGCCATATTGGTTTTCCAATTAGGTTTTGTATACCCTGTTGTTAATAAAAATGGGTGAATGGGTATATTGATTGTGAGAACAAATATGTAACAAAGAAAGGCAGGCTTGTTATTATTCTTAAGTTACAAGTTAATATAGAGTAGAGTATAAATAAAAGGCAAGCCAGGAATATTTGACTATTTGTATAACTAAGCTTGCTATATACAGGGCATCTGCTAGTCAGGCATTTTTCCACTAACGTTCTTGTGCTTTATTTTGTTGACAGTATTTGTATGTCTGTTGTTTACAGGGCATTTACTAGTCAGGCACTTACGTTACTAAATTGTTCTTGCCGTGTTTTGTTTTGTTGCTTCAAGGACACATTTGCTTTGCAGTTTCTTTGGCCCATTCTAAGCTCTGTTTTTAATTTTGGTTTTATTTTATTATTTTTGACATTATCTATGCGCACTCATCTTTATGTTATATCCTGTAAAAATGTGCTTTTTGTATATTTATTAAGTGTCCAACTCTTTGCATTTCTTTCTTGTCTGCTTTTGATTTATGTTTCTAATAAAATTTCAATAGACTTGCAATTTGTCGTGTTGCATAGCTGTGTTGACCAGCCACGCCCCCCGCCCCCCATTTCTTTTGTGGCATGCGTGTCTCCCCATTTTGTGTCATGCTTCGTGCCACGTGCGTTGGCTCGCACAGTGGGTCAAATGTGACTGGAAATGTTGTGAATTTGATGAATTGGAAAATGTGGAATAAAAAATTTGAAACCTTTTAATTTTATATTTTATTTTGTCTTAATTTAATTTTTTTTATTTAGTATAAGTATTTCTCGACCAACTTTCTTTTAAGTTAAATTATTATAAATTTTTTATTTCAATGCTGACAGAAAAAATGGTAAAATAACTTGTTTAAGTTTCGGTTTCGAATTAAATCTAAGCTTTGCACTTAAGTACAACAATTGAAAACATTTGTCATAACTTTCTTTGACAATAGTTGAGTTTTCTTTTTGATCACTTTTTGCCATCTCTTGTCCCACTGTGCGTGCCTCGCACACATCAAAAGCCGCGACGAACGCAAAAATATGCGAAACTTCAGCAAATGCCGCCGCCTCGTCCTGCATACCCTGCACACAAGTGTTTTATGTGTGTTAGGCAGACTTTGTTGTTGTTGCTGTTGTTGTTGTTAGGCCTAGGTCCTGCCATTTGGGCTCTGTGTCCTGCCATACATTACAATGAAGTATGTGCGCCCGAATGAATGGTCGCTGCCTCAGGACTACGACTGCTTCTGTCGCTGACTCTGTCGCTGCCGCCTGATTGTTTCGCTTGGCGACCTTTTCACACACACACACACAAACACACACACATGCTTGCACACACATATGTCTTTCCACATGGTCACAGACGGGGCAGCCCTGGCAGCGGCTAATTATGACCCGCACGTTTTCAAAACAAACGGCAGAAAGGGGGAGAGAAAGAAAGAGAGAGAGTGAGTGAGAGAGAGTGAGAGAGAGAGCGCTAGGTTAGCTTGGCATACAAGTGTTTTAGCTACGTTTAAATGTTTCCGGCGCTCACTTTTGTTTCGTGTCGCCTTTCAGCCTTGGAGTCTATATTTGGCAACGCATGCAGCCTGACACTTTAGCCGTAACCACCCCACAATGTCCTTTCCTTTCCTTTCCTTTCCTTTCCTTTCCTTCCTTTTCAGCTGCTCGGCTTGTTGTTTTGTTGCACTTTTATTGCGTTTACAGCTAAGTAGTCCTGTTTTGTGACGCGTCTGTGTGTGTTAGCCATAAACATGTCGTCTTTCGCTTGATTTAGCGGCCTGTTTGCCTGCCTGCCTCCTAGTTCTGGCCATTGTTTTGGCCCCGGCCAAATGGCCGTCTAAGCCACTGACCGCGCCACGTCGCGTATACGTAACGCAAGCGCCACGCTCAACTGATCAGCCAGCTTGCCACACACACACACACACACACGCACACACACACACGCACACACACACACGCACACAATGGGGCAGCCTCGTCGTCGCTTCCCATACATATTTACTTTTATATACACTTTTTGGTTGCGCCCCAAAGGCTGTCAAATTTTCTAGTTATGACCTGACAATAACACAGCTTCCCATAGATTCTCCCCTTCCTTTCCGTTCGCAGCTACTCAGAAACACTTTTTTAGCGAGGGTTGCCAAACAAGTTGTGCGTTTAATAATGGAAAAAAATGTTTATAGTTAAAAAAGTTTTTATTCAATTGAATGATTTATATTTGATTTGAAAGCTAGTATTTTGGCAGATTCTTGTATTGTTTTTTAAAGTTCAAGTAATAAAGATTAGCAAAAAATTTATTTTTAATTATTTATTATTTATTTATAAGGGAATTCATTATTTTCTGAAGAAGATTTGAGCAAAGTAAAAAATAAGTCTTGTCTTGGAACTAAATTTAAGCCTTGACAGAGAATTTAAACCTATAAAAAAATTTTTTTTAATTAAAAAAATATCAATCTATAATTTAAATCAGTTCAGTTTGCAACCTGGGCTTAAGATCTAAAGTATTTAGTATCGAGTATTTGATAGGGATTTAAAGCCATGCTAAATTAACTGAAACTAAAGCACTTTCAATACTTACAAAGCAACCCTCGCAGCTATAAATCTGCTTGCTGTTTAGCTTGGCAGCTGTCGTATCTTTTGCATCTTTTGCATACACAAAGCGGCTTCCAACTTTTTTTTTTTTTTGGGCGTTTTGAGTTATGCGCAAGTTGGCAACAAACGCTGATAATAATGAAATCCTTTATGCTTTATATTTAGCCCGTACAAAGAATGGCCTGAGCCGTGTTAGCCTGGTCAAATCGCAGAGCAGCGGCAAGCTAAGCCACAGCAATGAGGCCGCAACAACAACAACAACAAAACCAACAACAACATCTGGAACTGGAACTGGAACTGGAACTGGAACTACAACGAGCAGTTTACGTGCTGCCAAACTTAAGATCGAGGCCATGCAACAGCGCAGCAGCAACAACAACAACAACAACAGCAGCAACAATATTATCCTGCTGCGCGGCACACGCAACGAGAATGGCCAAATTATCATACAAAACAAACAGGACATTCTTAGCCTGCTCAGCGAACAGCAGCAGCAGCAGGATAAGGCCACGGCCCTAACGCTCAATCAGCTGCCCACGGCAACAACTGTCGCTCGCAAAACGATTGTTCAGACAACGGGCAACAACAACAACAATGGCAACAACAACGGCAACAGCATTTCCATAGTCGGCAAGGACTCCAATACGATCCTCCTGCAAACGCCCATCAATGCCAGCCAGTTGGAAAGCGTGCTCAAGGCGCAGGTTACCGTTAGTGGCAACAACAACAACCACAACAACAATGCCACAAAGCTTATCGAACGTCCTTTTTTGCTAAAACATGTAAGGATACAATTTTCAATTAAATACTTTAGGATTAAAGAACTTATTTTAAATGGAATAAATAGTATAAAAATTTGCAGCAGACAACTGAGAATAATTTAAAGCCTTGCTGTTTGCCAGTAATCTTTATAGTTTATATATAATTAAATATATATATATATATATATATATATTATATGTGTATATTCGATTATTATATATATTCGATCAGCTTTAACATTTAATTCCATATTTGTCTGTCTTTGTTTTTTATATGACTTTTATATGAAAATGTGCATATTTTAAAAGCTAACTAAATTAAATTTAGCATAGCTGCAGCTTATCGTTAAATACAGCACATATATAAGTATTGGCCATATCAGTTGACTATAATATATACCTCCCATCGGAACGATCAGTTAAAATTTGCTTTTTTATATGGAAAACTGTTTTGGTTTTAAAGATATTTCAACAAAACTCAGCTATGACATATCTGGGAATGTTTTTAATATGTGTATGAAGTTTTGTTAATATAGCATCACTTGATTATATAGCTGCCATAGGAACAATCGGTTTGAAATTGATTTTTTGTATGAAAAATTTTTTGTTTGTTAAGATAATTTATTCAAACTTTTACATAAATACTGTCAGAAGATTACTTAAATATTATCTTAAATTTATCAATATTAATTTACTATATCATATAGCCGTCAAAGGAACAATCGGTTTCAAATTAAGTTTTTGTATGAACAATTTTTTATTTACTGAGATAATTAATTTCAACTTTCACATTAAGAGTACCATTAAGTTCCTTAAATATCGGCTAAAAGTTATTAATATAAGTTCACTATATCATATAGCTGCCATAGGAACAATCGGTTGTAAATTGAGTTTTTATATAAAAAAAAAAAGCTTAAGATAATTTTTATAGCTATTATTATTAGATAACACTATCTTTATATCTTAAAAGCTATTCAAAACCTTTTCATTTAATATAAAAAAATGTACATAAACCACCAACAATTAAATGTTTATCAAACCCTTTTTTTCTTTTTTTTCCTTTAGGCCACTCGAAGTTTAAGTTCTGAGAGCAACTGCGACAGCAAATCTCCCTTTGTGCTGCAAACGTTGAAGCGCCTGGAGAAATCGCAGTCAATACTCGTGATAAGGAATTCCACGGCAACGGCAACAAATACAACGCCGCCGCCAATAAGCAACAACAGCAGCAACAACAACAACAACAAGAGCAACAACAACAAGAGCAACATTGCGCCTGTGTTGAGCGTTTCACGCAGCAACGCAAAGACTTCAAAAGCAGTTGCTGCCACATTGCAAAAAGCGCTGCTCAAAACGCCAACAGCAGCAGCAGCAGCAGCAGCAGCAGCAACAACAACAGCAACAACAGCTGCTGCTGCTGCGGGAACAACAATATTGAGACTGAGCAAGAGCGTCAACAAGCAGCAGGTGACGACAACAGCAGCAGCAGCAACAGCAACAGCAACAGCAGCAACAACAACTGCAACAACAACAACAACAAATGCTGCGACCAACACAAATAAACTGTCCATAGAACAGCAGCAGCCGCAAACGAATGTGCCGCTGGGGAACGGTAAGTCTGACAATAGCTGAATATCCTTATGTATCCTTGCGGGCAGGTGGACCCGCCTGCCTGCCTGCCTGCATTTCAGATGCGCCACATAAATCTACAGCCTTTACAGTTGCAGTCTCAGGACGTTGCTTTTTGTGTTTGAAGCCCAATTGACAAGTGAAAAACATTTTCTGTTGCCTACTTTGAGGCGCAAGTTTTTGTTTAAAGCTGCCAATTCTGGCCAAAAAGCGCGTCCGTCGCGTACGTGGCCAGCCTAACAATTATTCAATTAAATCCGAATAAACTTGGCCCCAAGCATTTTATTCTTTCTCTCTCTCTCCTTTCCTCCCCTTTCTCTATGTTCCCTGCCTCTCTCTTAGTTTGTTTTGTTGTGCTTGTTTTTCGTGCAGCTGCGAACTCGCGGCAGGCTCATTGATTTTCACACTAGCCAGCTATTTGTTAGATACCCTGTAACACACAAATGGGGCATATAGACGAAATCAATTTTAAGTTTGCATAAGTAAATTTTTATAAACTTTTTCAGTTTTCTTTTGTGGTATGAATATAAATATTTTCTACAGGGTATCTCCCAGCATGTATCTCTCTTCACACACAATTCAATATTAATACCCTTGTGTGTTTCCGCTTCCATTGACGGCGTCTTGGGGGCCAATTGGGCTCATGGTTCAATTGGCCAATTGGCTTGTTGCAAACGAACCAAAAAATGTTTTTGTTTCTGTTTTTGTTTTTATTTTTGTTGTCAGCTCTCAGTGTTCATTAGTTACAGTTACAAGTTATTCACTCAACTGAGTGTTGCCTGTACCTGTGCCCGAATTAGTTCATTTAAGCGTAAAGTGCTTTAGACCAAGTCTCCATTGAGTTGTTGCCAAAGAAAGTTTGCCAAGTGCTTTTCTTGCTTTGAGCTAATAAAGAAAATGAATGAAAATGTTTTTGTTAAAAGAATTGATTTTTAAAGTGATTCTTTGTAAGTAATTGCAAGGGAACGAAATGGAAATGGAATGAAGTGGAAATGGAATGAAGTGGAAATGGAATGAAGTGGAAATGGAATGGAACGGAGTGGAATGGAATGGGCTGGAATGAAATAGAGTGAATTGAAATTTAATAAAACGGATTCTAATAAAATGGAGTGGGGTGGAATGAAGTGGAATGGAACGAGGTAAAATAGAATATAGGCTGGACTGAAATGGAATGCAGTAGAATGAAATGGAATTGGCTGGAATGAAATGGAGTGAAATAAAATGTAATGGAATGGGCTGGAATGAAATGAAATGGGCTGAAATGAAATGGAATGGAACGAAGTAAAATAGAATATAGTTTTTATATACGTTATATTAAGTATTATTCTTAGTCTCAGTTCAGCAAAGCTTTTAAGTTCACTTTATGAACACTTAACTTGTTGACAACTTTAAGTTTGTGTCTTGAGGTCCTTGGAGATTTGGCAAAGATTAGCCAAGTGGCAGCTTGAGTTAAAATAAGTTGCACGTTTCCACCAAAGGAACGCCTCGAGGCAGCTAAAAATGCTGATGCAACATTTTGTTGTTGTTGTTGTTGTAGCCAAAAATGTGCGACACATTTTTACAGTAAGAGTTATGTTTGTAGATGTGCAGACAGATTGTCTGACTGTCTGTCTGACTGTCTTAAGGTCTGTCTCGAGGTGTTGATTATTGCACTCGATACAGAATAGCAACGTTTTCTTTCTGCTGACAGGGCCAAAAGCAAGCATCTAAGTGATTTTTAAGCCAGATTTAAGTTATGGCCAAGACCATTGTGTGTCTCTGTGTGGGCGTCAAGTGGCCAAAAGCTGTCGAGCTGTCGCGGCATATTGCAAAATTCAAGTATTGCTGATGTTTCAATTGCCACAGGCACACACACATACACATATATACACACACACACACATACATATGTATCTATAGATATATTCATGTGCTTAATGCAGACATCCGTGAGATACTTATCTTCAGTTTGCCTGCTAGCCAAACTAAATGCGAACGCCTCTCTTTCGGCACACGCTGGCATTTTATTGATAAAACTTTGGCTAAAATTTTAAATATTTTAATTTAGTTGTAGTTTAGTTTTTGTTTTTGTTTGTCTGTTTTTTTATTTATTTTCTTTTATTCGTTGGCTTTATCATAGCCAGCACAGCCATTAGCTAAAAGGCGCCCAACCTTCAAAAAGCTGCCGACAACTCGTCGGACTTGCATTTCTATTTCTTTTGATACCCCTTAGTTTTCTAGTTGGGTAAACAAAGGGTATGCTCAGTTTTTATGGTGATTTTGCTAAATGGAATTTTAGTTTAATGAATTTTTTTCTGACTGATTTTTTGAAGATGCAATTTTAAAAGGTTTCTTTGAGTACAAATTTTTTAATAAAGCTTTTTATATAAATATATAGTATACTTATTTTACAATTAAAAGCTTCTGCTTTAAACGATTATACTAAATTAAAAATAATTTTTTAATTCAAATTCCCTGCAGGGTATTTCATAGTCCATCAACTCCCACATTTACACATATGCATTTTTTATGATTTATTTTTTGCTGTCTTTATTTTCGTTTTTTTTCGAAGGTAAGCAAATTAAACAAATTACCAACAAACGGCGCCGTGTCGGAGTCGACCAAAAAGTATCTGTGAGATACTTTTGCACGAGCCGTCATGTGAGCTAACAAAAAAATGTCCAAAACTTTTTTTTTTGGCAGTTGGTGTTTTTTGTGCCTTTTGCGTTTTCTTCAAAAATCCTTTTTGGCTCGCTTCATTATCATTATTTTCGGTGTTTCTTTTTTCGAGCACATAATTGCCAAAAAAAAATGAAGAGAAAAAACTTTTGCGCTTTGTTTCACAGCGAAACTTTTGCATTTCCTGCTGTTGTTATGAAACTTGAGCCCAGTGTTGCAAAAGGCAATCAGAAATGGGCAAAATCGTGAAAAAAATTTATATGTGTATCAAAAAAAAAAAAAAAAAAACAAAAAAAGGATAAAGGATAAGGGCAAACAAGTAGCTTCTTGCTCTTGTTAGTTTTGTGAGTTCAACTTGGCCAAATATGATGATGGGGTCGGCGCCTGGCACCACTTCACACACACACACACACACACACACAAACACATATACAGTTTTCCGTGTGGGCGTCTAATTAGATAACACTGTGCCTAATTGCCTCCCACCCACGCCCACAGTTTTATCTCTTAACTACTTCACACACAATTTCTTTTCTCTTTGGTTTTTTTTTGCTGCACATCATTTGTAATTATTGTGTCGCTTTTTGGGCCACTTTTTTAATGCACGCTTTTGAGTGTGACCGTATTTGCAGTGCCCTGATTTGTGTTCAACTGGGCACACAAAGTAATTTGGGCCCAAATGAGTTCACACAAAGCGAGGCGAGTAAACAAGGAGAGAAAGAGAGAGAAAAAAAATGCGAAATCTGCGACAGGCAAACAAATTTTAATGAAGCTTAGGATTTGAGTTAGTTAAACAGTTAGTTTGTTCAATAAATGCATAATGCGGATTAAAATAGGGGGTAGAATTTATGAGTAGATTCCTTAAATATTCCCAAAAACTACAATCATACAAAGTACACAAATAAACTGGATATTTATCGATTCTCATAGAAGAAACCGTATTTTAAACCCATTCAAATTAAATATAGGGTATTTAAAAATATATATTTAAACCATCAGAAGTTCATTTTCCTAGTTCTTTCTATAGTTAAAATAATAAATTCAACCATTTATGGACATCTTAAGGCTGTTGCGTATGAGAAAGGATACGCTGATCGCATATTCCCCGTTCTCAATGGGGAAACGCGAACGCAAAGCATTCACATTTACTTCAAAGTTGCGAACAATGATTGAAGAACCAGGCTAAAAAAAAGAATATAGTAAACTCATAAAAAAATCACAGTAAAATCAGGTTAAAGCGAACCTTATAGGGACACGTGTGATTTAGGTTCGTGTAGGACTTTAAGAACTCAAATGCGATCATGGCTATAATGTGATAAGGTCGCCGCAGGAATTTGCAGGCGCCAATTGTAAAGTCGTAGAGAAAAGGACGCCATCCATTGGCGCGCTTAAAGATAGCAATTTGAACCTAAAAAAAAAAAAAAGGTTAACAGCAGAAATTGGGTTATAAAAATTGTTCTTACATTCGCTGAGTTATTAAATGAGTTGAAGACATCAAAAGTAATATCAATTAAGTTCCGAGTGCGACTCAAAGCTTTAATCTCGCACTTGCTAAAGTTGCCCAGCTGCTGATCAAAACTGCGGCAGGTCAGACTCTTGAATTTACCTTCCACCTGTTAAATACTCTGTTTAAATATAACATTTGCCTCTCACTTACCGAGCAGGAGAACAGAACATTCAACAGCAACAGCAGGATCAGTTTTTTCTTTTGCCGCATTTCAAGTTGTACTAAAAGAGTTTTTGGCTAACAATTTGGCTTTTATGGCTCTCAATTAAACGATTGTTTAATGCATTTACATTATTTATATATTTTTTTTGGATTATGATCTTGCTTTTAATGATATTTTAAGAGTGCTTTTTTTTGGTTTAACTAAAGGTAATTTACTTTTTTAAATAATATTATTAATATTAAGGACATATTTTAAAAAGCAATTTAAATGTGAAAAAATGCTTTAAAAAAACTGGAGTTTTAATTATATTTAGGCTGATTTTTTACCATTTATATATAAATATTTTTTACATATTTAAATACAGCTAAATCATCAGAAACTTGCACATATTTATAGATAGGGTATGTCCCAGTCAATCAGTTGATTCTGACTGGTTGTTAATATGTTTATATGTATTTAAATATAACTACATGACAATAACAACAAATTCGAATTATGATTGTTATCTTATGACTATTTAAATGGTATCTGTTTAATTGCGGGCTATGGCAAAGCTCGATTCATAATATAAATAAGTGTTTAAAGTTTAACTTAGCTAAAGTTCTGTTTTTAATATTTTACATACACTTAAAACAGAAATCAAATGAAGAATTTTTAAGCTCAACTTAGCTAAAATTTGATAACCACATTTGACATACTTTAAAAGGGACGAAAGAAAATGAAATATTTTATTATATTATATAAGTTATTAATTAAAATGTGTTATTAGGCTGTTGTCAGCTGTTGTTGCAACATGCACGCGGCATGCGTTGCAACATATTTGCGCGTTGGCGTCGCTCACGTGGCCATTTGATTAAAAATTCCAGCTCGAAGTGGAACCGGCTAACAGGCTGCTCATTAGTTGTTTTTGCGGGGCATGCCACGCATAACGGTGCACCGCCACGTGCGCTATGTGGCACCGCTGTATTTGTTATTTGTTATTTCCTTTTTTTTTTGGGGTAGGAGCTTTAGTTTAGGCGCGCTGTAGTGCGCAGGTCCTGGCCGTATCCTGTTCCTCTAACGGCCGGAACAACCCCTAGCTGCTGTCACACTTTATGCTGTGCAATAGAAATGTTGCCCAGCGTCTGTGTATGTGTGTGTGTGTGTGTGTGTGTGTGTGTGTGTGTGTGTGTGTGTGTGTGTGTGTGTGTAGTTGTGTGTAGGTGCTGTCGACCAACCCACACAGAGCGCGCTTAGCATTAAGACGGAATTAGGCTAATTGTGCTGGCAAACGTAACGTATACGAACCGTTAGCCTCGCTGGCTGCCTGCCTAATGTCAGGCTTGAGCACAAAAACCGATTTACAGGCCAACACGCTCACACGCACACTTGTACACATTCGCACTCACTCACACTCAGCACTCTATTCGTCTTTGCTTTGCTCTCGTGCTGCACTCTTTTTGCACTTTCGTTTGGTCTCTCGCTCGCACACACTGCTCGCTGGCGCCAGCCAAACCGACGAATCCTAGCTGAATGCACACACACAGCGCCCACACGACGTCGGCCTCGCAGTCGAGCCGATGTCGCGACGAGCCGAACTCAAACTCAAGCCGAGCCGAGACGAGCCGAGGGCTCGCTGCCTGGTCAGCCGTCGCCTGCTGTGCGGCGAGTTCAGTTTGCAGACCTTGGGCGAACGTGTCGGACGTGCTCGTCGTGCTCTTGTCGTCTCGTTTGGTCGGCAGCTACGCAGTTACGTTACGTCTTACGTGCTTTTAACCCATGTTAACGTCGTTCGCCTGCACGGCGCGGCCAGCAATGTGCCAATATTTATTATTGTCAATATCAACAGCATCAGCGCCGCTTGCGCAACTCGATCCTGGCCAACAGTATTAAGGTTCCGTTTGTTTATGTAATTTGTTTACCTGTGTGTTAACTGCGCTCTTTATTTTTTATTTAACCTGTAACCTGTATTTATTTACCTTCGCTGTTGTCTCAATGTTGTAAATGTAATTGGTGTTCTTGGCTTATTTAAATTTCTTAAATCCAAACTACACAAATTGCTGTTGTCGTTAACTTAAATGTGTTTAAACTATTCTATTATTAATACATATTGGTGTTGTTATCGGTGTCTTTTAAGAACTGTCTTTAATATGGAAACTTAGTATTTTTAACTCTATGTGTTTATGTGTCTAATTATATACATATGTTGTTTTCGTTGAGGTCATTTACTTAAATATTTATAATAAATGAATATTGAGTTTATGGCCTTTAAATGTTTGTAATTTGTAATCTTTTAGTTTGTAGTGAAAACCCAAATTTTTATGATACTTAAAGAAAAAAATCTTTGATAAACTTAGTTTTACAGAGGTATATATTTATAAGACATATTTATAAGAGATATATACAAATTCTATGATTAAAACTATTTAATAATGGAAAACATTTAAACAAAACATTCATAAATTAAAAATAAATAAATCTCTCTTAAATAATAAAGCCTAAAGTTGATAAAGAATCTTATATTCTGATATGTTTTATTTAAAATGTAATTAAATATGCTTTAAATTTCAAGATTTTATGAAAGTTTTGTGTTTTTAAGTGTTTGAATACAGAAAACATTTGAAGAATGTTCTCATTAATAAGATCAAAATAAGTCTCCCTTTAAGAAAGAAATCCAAAATTGGCGAGTTTAATTTATTTAAGTACTCAAAATTCAAATTTACTAGTGAGCATTAAATTTATGTTAAAGCTCTTGACTAAGTTTGTACAATAAGTTAAAATTTACCAATTAATCCAGCTTGAAAGTTCTGAAAGGCATTTTAAATAATCAAAAATAATTGTTATTGAGTTTGAATGGTTTAAAAGTGTTATTAACAATGTGATAAAAGTGATAAGAAGGATATGTTCAGCATTAGGGAAAACAAAATTTATGAAATCCTTTTAAAAGGTAAAAAAAGTTTTAAATGTATCCCAGTTTCATTTAAGCTGCTTTAAGATTGTTTAATTAAAGCTTCTGTTTAATCTGTCTAAAATTGTCTAAAATTTGTTACAATCAAAACTAACTTTCAGTCATTATCTGATTTCACAACAGAGCAAAATTTGTTGTCTAGACTTCTTAAAGTATCAAATATCTGAATTCAGTAGCAGCTTCTGTAATATAAATCCAACTTAATCTTTAGTTACTTTTATCACATGTCAGCTGACAGATTTACACGAGAGCAAATATGGCTAATATATTTGTTGTTGGCTAAAAAAAAAACTCCGACAACGAAATGTGAATTGAACTTTTGGTTCAAGGCCGTATTCAAAGAAATATTTGTTGTAAAGTAAATATGTATTTATTAAAAAATTAGATAAGCACAGCCACAGAAAGCTTCCCAGATCATAAATGTGGAAATTATGTGTCGGCCAGAAGCGAACGTAACGGTAAAGAAATTGTGTTTTTTCGTGACTCGTGCGTCAAGATAAGAAGACGACGACGAGGCCGGATAAGCTGTTATCAGCAGAGCCCAGAGTGACATTATCAATGTTGGCGACTAAGCCTAAAATCTACGCTGGAGAAAACAATATTTAAATTCGTAAAGATTTGAACTTGTGCCGAGCCACAAATTAGTTGCCCAACACGAGTTGCCAGCGAGTGAACTAAAAAAAAAAAAAGAAACTAAAGTGAACTAACTGACAAATCAAGTGAACTAAAGAGATCTATAAATATATACTGATATAGATATATATTGTTATGGCCGGTTATCGTGCGCTGCCGCTGGCGCCCGTTGCGGCCACGGCTTCGGCGGCTGTTCAGCCGAGCGGGCCGGCCAACATGGCGTATACGCATCATCAGCACCATCAATCCTCGATGACGGCGCTCGCGAATAACGGCATTATCTATCAGTCAGCGGTGCACGCCTCCATCCACAGCTTGAACACAGTACAAAGCCAGCATCGATCAGCGACAACGCATCATCACATTTTGGCCACGGCAACAGCGACGGCAACAGCAACAGCGGCGGCAGCAACAGCGGCAAGCGCAGCAGCAGCAGCGGCAACAGCAGCAGCGGCAGCTGTGACCGTAACGCTGCCAGCAGCACCAACAGCAGCGGCAGCAGCAGCTGTGGTGCAACCTGCAGCAACAGCAAATTATGCACAGCAGCAACACATGCAGCAGCAGCAGCAACAGTTGCACCAGCAACAACAACAGCAGCAACAACAACAGCAGCAGCAGCAGCAGCAGCTTATGCTGCATCAGCAACATCAGCAACATCAACAGCAGCAGCAGCAACAGCAGCAATTGCAGCAGCAGCAGCAACATCACAATCAACAACATCTACAACAGCAGCAGCAACATTTGAGCTTGACACCCGCTCTGCACCACCATCACCACCATCATCATCATCACCAGCAGCTGTCGCTGCACCAGAACCACCTGTACTTCAACGGACTGGGCCATCATCATCATCATCATCGGCAGCTCTTTAGCCACTTGCAGAGCGCCCTTTTGCCGCTCAGTGTCAGTAAGTATGCATGTTCCCACTGTGCGTTGAGTGGTGGAGTGTGATTCAGCCTAACTAACTTAATTGGTCCAATCCAAATCAACTAACAAGTTTGTACGTCCTCTATATATATACATACATATATATTTATATATATGAAAACCTTATCGCATGTTTGTCTATTGTGTGTGTTTTTATATTTGGGTGTCTTTTTACATAGATGTTTTACAACTATACTCTAAATGTATATTATAAAAGTGTGTTAAAAATTATTGAATAGATGTTTAAAAAGCGCTTTAAAATGGTTTAGATTAAGTCTGTGTTAAAATTGTTTTAAACCCCTTTTTAAAGCTGATTTCCACCAGTTTAAAACCATTTTTTGTTTCACTCTGTTTTAAGCCTAGCTTAAAGCTGAGTTGAACCTTTCTTAAACCTATGTTAAACCTTTTTTAAAGCTGTTTTAAACCTAGTTGAAAGCTGAGTTAAACTTGTTTTTAAACCTATTTTAAAGCAGAATTAAAGCAGCTTTTAAGCTGTTTAGCTTAAACCAGTGTTAAAAATGCTTTGAACCGTTCCTAAATTTTTCATACCGTTTTAAAACCTTTTTAAAGCGTGTTTCAATCAGTTCTAAATCTAGTTTTAAGCTGAGTTGAAACTGTTTTAAATCTGGTTTAAAGTTGTGTTTAATCTGTTTTTAAACCTTGTTTAAAGCTGAGTTAAAGTTTAAGTTGTTAAACATAGTTCAAAGCAGGGTTAAAGCAGATTTAAAAATGTGTCAAATCTGTGTTTAAAATCTGTTTAAAACAGCTTGAAATCTATTTTAAAAGCTGTTTGAAACATCTTTAAATTAATTTATTCAATACCTGTTTTAAAGCTGCTCACATTTTATAACATCTTCAAACACTTTCAAATCCATTTTATATCTTGTTTTAAAATCCATATTTTATAGCTATTTACAAACGTTATTTTCGATGTTGTTTGTGTGTGTTTTTTAAATCTTTAACTGTTCACTTGAGCCAGCTAAATGTCACCTTTTATGTGTTCTTCTTCTTCTTCTTGTTCAGCCCACCTTTTTTTGTTGTTGTTGTTGTTGTTGCTGTCTGCAACTCATTTTCATTTTATAAACATTTCATTAAATTTTATTTTCATATCTTCCTGGTGCAATAATTCGCACGCCATTCCACAAAACGCGTAAGGACGCGTTGTTTGTTGTTGCTGTGTGTGTGTGTGTGTGTGGACAAAGGACATGCACTCACATATACGTGTATCCTTTTAACGAGTGCGAGCCTAAACCTAAACTACAAAACAATTGAAAACAAAAGGTCTCCAAAGACACAAAAAACCAAACGGGGCTCAGGTGTGTGTTATTGAGTGCGTGTGTGTGTTAGTGTGTGTGTGTGTGTGTGTGTAAGTGTGTGTGTGCGATTTTATGTCGCTAACAATGCAAAAATATATATATGCCCAACATTTGCGTTTTTTGCGGCGCGGTTTGGTTTAGTTTTTGTCCAGGACTTTATTATTATTGTTGTTGTTGTTGTTGTTGCTATTTTTGTTGTTGTTGTTGTTGTTGCTGTTACGCCCCCAAAACTCATTTGTGATTGTGGCCCGTTGTCTTTTGTCTTTTGTGTTGCACATTGAAATATGTCAGCAATTGTGCAACGGGCGCTTTTCCTTGCACCGTTAGAATTTTCTTATTGTTGTTGTTGTTGTTGTTGTTGTTGCCTCAGGCGGCAGCTTAACTTTATTATTTTAACTTAACGGCATTTTAAGTGTTTTTTATGCAGCAGCACACAATCTGTGTGTGTGTGTGTGTGTGTGCGAGTTAACATTTCATGCAACAGTAGCAAAAACAACAACAACAACAATTCACATTTATGAGCAGCTTCATTATGCGCGTTTTGTAGCATACTTTTTAGCGCCCACTCCGCTTGCCCACTTGTGCCACGCCCCCTTCACTGCGCCTCCCCCTTTGCCACTCAATTGTCGCTTTTGTCACTTGGGCACGCTTAAAAAAAAAAGAAGGAGAAACTTTTGCCAAGCAAAGTGCGTCAATGAAAAACCAACAAGTGTGTGTTAACTTGTGTGTGTGTGTGTGTGTGCTTGGGTGTGTGTGTGTGTTTGTTTAGTTGTCTGTGTTTTGTTTTGTTGTGCCAGTCAATTTTTATTGTCTTTGGCTTGCCATTGTTTTGACTCCACTGCCCGCAAGGACTTCGCCTTCCTTCTCCAACTCCAACTTTGACTCCTTCTCTGTCTCAGTGGCGACCTCAATGCGAGGCTTTTTATTCTCTTTCCCTTTTTCCCCGCCACAAAAAGCGTGTGGAACATTTTATGCAACAAGAAAAACAAATGCTGATAATCTTAAACTTATAAAGTATGGCCATAAGGCTGTTTAAAATAGCTTTGGAAAAGGCTTTTAATATATATGTTGGCCATTACCATATGTAATATAATAATATAAAACATTTTATTTGCCAGAATTGTTTAAAAATGAAGTTAAACAATTTGCATTTCATTACAAAAAAAAAATAAAAAAAATTAAAAGCTACAAACTTAAAATTGAGCCATAAATCTATTTAAGCAGCTTGGGCAAAAGATTATTATTTGGGCCTATAATATATTTCTATATATTATAATCTATTTAAAAATTTTGTTTTGCAAGTGAAAAAAGTCATAAATCAAGCTAAAAAGATTTATAAATATTATAGGGTATAATCTATTTGTATTAAATGTATTATATTCAATTTCTGAAAACTTAAATTATCAGCAACTAGAATTTGTAATTCTTTAAAAAAAAGAAAATGTATAAAAAGCATTTGTTTCAAAATATTTCCTTAACGGATTTATAAAACTTTCTTTAGACATGAAAGAAAACAAGACTAGGAAATTGATTATATAATAATATAATAATTAATAATATATATATATATATAGTATATGTCATCAAAGAACATATTAATTAATATAACTTAGTGCAGTTTTAACTCTTTTTGTTTAATGCCTGAAAATATTCTTGGCTTAAAGCTGCCTTTTATTTGCAAAGTACTCAGTACTCACTACTCGATACCTGCTCTCTACAAACGGTGACATTTTTATAAATGTATAAGCCACAATGTCAAGGGACCAAACTCCAGCAGAAAGCCACGAAAGAAATGTGTGAAAAAAGTCATAAGAAATAAAGTTAAGAGAAGACAAACTCGCAAGTTGACAAAATTTTTAATAAGCCACTTTTGCTGGCCGCCTTTTGCATGCCAAACGAGCAGCTGCCAGCTGCCAAAGGTCCACCCCACCCCTATTTTCAGGGTGGCCCCAAAAGCTGAGTTTGACCAACGTGTGCAATAAAAAATGCAAAACGTTTTCACATAAGCAGAAAGAAATAAAAAATAAAGAAAAAAAAATGAAGAAAAAAAATGATGAAAAAAAGGATTTGTCAAAGATCACGTACTCAATAAATATTGCCCACAGTTGGCTACACTTTTGAATGGGCTAACTGTGTATGTGTGTGAGTGTGTGTGTGTGTGTGTTTGGCTTTTGGCTTGGCCTTTAATTTGGGCCCAGTTATTGGTTGGCTGAGCCAGCTGCTGTTTTGATGTGCGCCTATTAATTTCCAATTCAATTAGTTGAGCCTCTCAAATATGTTTCCGTCCTGGTCTGGAGCTGCCTCTCCATGTGTGTGTGTGTGTGTGGCACGTAATATATACGCTCATATTACTAAAAGCCACATAAATCGTGCTTAAAGCCAACGACGAAGCCAACTGCAAATTTATAGCCTAAAAGTGCTTTTAAAGTTCGATTACGTTGGGCGCCTTAAAGTGGGCGCGGGTCCTTGTTTAGCCTTAGCCTGATCGATGGCCAAATGGTGACAAAATGCAAGGCCTAGGCCTTCTGGGCATGTTTACAAGCCAGGCCATGTCCTGTTACTATCTATGCGATGTCCTTGCGTCCTTGCGTCCTTTCGTCCTTTCGTCCTTGTTTTGCTGCTGCAAAAGTCGAAAAGTGTTTGCCAACGCCAAAATTCCAAGCAATTAAATCACTTTGATGCTAATTTGGATTAATATGTTGTTGTCTATGGCAATTTGTTGCTGCCAACCTGGCCCAAAACCCGTTGGCCCTAACCTCGCCTAGGTGCTTTCGATTAGCTCGCACGCAAATAGATTTATTGAACAATGCAACCTACACCTGTATGTGTGTGCGTGTGTGTGTGTGTGCGTGTGTGTTTGTTTGTTGTGCGTGTATTTTGTTTGCCTCATTTTTGTTGCATTGGCCGAGCCGGAGGCGTTTGGCTGCTGCCTGCCTGCCTGCCTGGCTGACGTTATTTATTTGGCTTATCTCGCAACTGGCAACCGGTAAGCGGTAACCGGTAACGGTAAATTGGCCTCCCAAAAATTTTGTGCTACATTTGTCGCTTGTTGGGTTAGGCAAACAAATTTTTCCTATGTTTTCCAATGCCAAACCAAACCAAACCAAATTCCAAAAACCAAACTCAAACCCTTGTTGCGAATTTTCAATCGCTGTCCCTGTCTTTATTAGCTTACAACCATATTAATTTTGTTAGATAAATATTAGTTTTAATACCCGCACTCAATGTGGCCCAAACGGCTGTATTACATTTATGCTTTTGTTGGCCCAAAATAGTTGAATACTGACAACTTTATGTGTTTTATATGTAGATTTTAATAAAGCGTTTTAAGTAGATTTTGATGGGCTTTTTATAAAGAGAGAAAGAGAGATGGAGAGGAAGGGAGAAGAAGCTTAAAAGTTCACAGCAAACAAATTTTGTTTCTAATTCTTTATATCAAGTCTTATCATATTTTATTTATATTAAAATACTTTTTATATACAATTATTTTTGTTAAGTAAACTTTTAAAGTAAACTTCAAATAGATCAACAGTTAATTTATTGAAACACATATTGATTATTTTATTCCTATATTTCATAAATATATTTATATATTTACACACTATACACATATATATTATATACACATCACTTTAACTTAGCAAAGACTTAGGAAATATTTTTATCCATTCCTGCTAAATTTTTGTTTTGGTTTTGCTTTATTTTTTTAAGAACTTTTAATTTATTTAAATTGCTGCTAAAGCTTCTTTTTATTAACTAAAGGCAACACATAAAATAGATTCAGTTAGCCAACTAAAAATTGCAAATTATTCGAACCCTGGCAAACAAAAAGTTAGAACTCTTTTTCTATATATGTTTTAAAACATTCTAAACAATTATTTTCAGTCTTAACTTTTCACTTTTATCAATACCAACATTTCGTACGGGTATTTAAAAGTCGTTTCACAATTTTATACCCTTTTTAACTTATTAGTTTTGGGGCATTTAGATTAATTTGCTTACGTGCGGCGCAATTTGGGTTTTTATGCATTTTTAATGGAGCTCCTGTTTCTGGTTTCATGTGTTTTTCCATGTGTTTTACGCTGCGCTAATTTCATGGCACTTTAAATGTTTAATTTGCAATTTATGTAAAGAGCAACACACAAATCTATCTATATATTTATACTATATATATATATATATATATCTCGTATATATAAATAGGTGTGTGTTCCTTTTGGCTGGCGGCGTATTTATGGGAACTTGATAAATACTAGCATTAAAATAAATTACAGCTTTCGCTGCTAAATCCACACAAAAAGAAAAATGTGAAATGAAAAATATATATTTATTTTAAATATACACAGAGGCAACCGCAGTTCATGAAAAAAAGGTACCCAAAAAAACATAAAAGTAAAGTCAGAAAAAATGCCAAAAATAAAGTAGTGGAAAAAATTGCATGTTTGTGAGTTGTGGGAAAACGGGGGAAAAGTGGGGGGGAAAGTTAAAGAGGGGAGTAAGTGGAATTCAGCGACTGCATATTAATATAATTTGCAGGACTCAACCTGTACACATACGTTTACTGACAAGACATACTGTAAAGACTGTAGTTAAGCCAAACTTTGCCAAAGTGCATTACAATTTTTTTTTATTATTGTAGCATATGTGGAAAGATGAATTTGTAAGCATTCTTCAGAAAGGGGTATATAGCATTAATAAGACATTATGTGAGCTTATTGTATAAATAAATTGCTTATTAATTAATGTTTAATAGTAGAGATTTATACAAAACTAGTATTGAAGAAAGTAAATAGAATATACAAGAATTATATATTTATATTAATTATTTATTTATTTTATTTTATTTTTTTTTAATTTTCTACCTTATGCAGAAATTCTCTCATTTAAAAATCACAAATAGTGGGTATCTCTTAGTCTATCACTCTCGTCACTTACCTACTAAATTCTTTTATTCCGTCCGTTGTTTATATGCATAAAAATCATTTAGCAAATGTGAAATTTTTGCACTGATTTACAACGCTGAAAACGTCAAAAGGAAAAGAAAAAAAAAAAAAGAAGAAAAGCCGAGAAAAACAAATGAAAAGCGCACGTAATTGCATTGGGCCACGTAGACAAAGGCGGCAGACGAAGAAAAGACAGAGAGGCGGATAGTAGGAGATGGAGAAGGGAATAAGGACTGTGAGTTTCTTTATATGCACGTTGCTCATACGCCCCGTTTGACAATGCTGCTGGGGAGAAGTTGTCGTTGTCGTTGTCCGTTAGCTGCGCTCATAAATGTGAATAATTTATTGCATTTGGAGCAGCTTTTGCTTGGCTTTGGCTTTGGTTTTGGTTTTGTTTTTCTTTTCGGTTAGAAATTCATTAATAGCACTTTTATGACTTTTCACGAAGAACTTTTCTGTTTCCGTTCTTCCGGTTTTTGTTGCATTTTTATGTTAATCGCTTTGCCGGGCTGCCCTTTGGTGTTAGCTCCTTTCCAGCACAAAAATTGCACAGTCTTGGCCCTATTTTCTTATTGTTGTTGTTGTTATTATTACTAATTATTGTTTTGGTTCGTTTTGCCTGACACGCTTATTTGTTGTTATGTGTCTTTTAATTGCTGTTGCTGCCAGCACAAAAATATATGCAAAAATTGCGAGAAATGGTTTCTTGTAATGCAATCAACAACAAATGCAACAACAACAATAACAACAACAACAATTTGCAATTTTAACTTTGCTTTTTGGCCGAAAAACTTACGATCCAAATAAAGTCTGACATGAGACAACATGATTTTTATCAGTCGCAACGCGGCTTCTTCTTCTTCTTTTTTTTCTATGTGTGTGTGGATGAGTGTTTGTGTGTGTGTTAACAATAAATCATGTCTCACACATCTGTCACAAGTAGTTGTTGTAAATTCATAGAGAAGTTTACTTAAGATAAACCAAAATGCGTTGCGAGCCTTTTTTTCTTCAGTATTTTGTGAGTGTCTGCGACAAGCTGTCTGTGTGAGTTAATATTCTCGGTATACCCTGTAAGGAGAGAGAGGTTTAATAGGTTTTATTGTGTATATAGAGATTATTAGCTTAAGTTTGTTTATTTATAAAAAATTTATTGTAAATGGAAGAGTTTTTTATTGGGCTCTTTAGGGATTATTTATATTTCTTATTAGCATTATTTTTATTTTTAATAAAACTTAATAGTTGTGGATATAGTTAAAAACTAGGGAGTATATAAAATTTTAATTTTTTAATTTTAATTAGATTCTTGCCTTAAGAACTTGTTTTAAAATATGTCAGGATTTTTAAAGTAGTTCTATCCTTTCTATAAGTTCTTATTATCCTTTTGTCTGACTGTTATAGAAATAGTTGCAAATTGCAGGGTATTAACAAAAGTTCTTTTCTTTCTATAAGCTGTTAGTATCTTCTTATCAATCAAATTGATTGTATTGATAGTAATTATTTAATCGTTATCTCAATTTCCCATTCTATAATCTATATAAGCCATCTTTAATATTTAACTTGATTAGCTTTTATTATCACTTGGTAACAGATGGCGACTTTTCTTTTATTTATATAGTCTGCTCTTTATTTACTAATCTTCTGTTTATACAGTCTTTTCTTTATATATTATACCCTGTATTTATTTATTTCTTTTCATTCTCCTTCCTTCTGTAAATTGTTTTATATATTTGCCATTAAATTGCTCATCATCTTAAGCATGGCTGTTAAACAAAATCCCCCCCCTAAAATATAATTATCTTTTAGCTGCTCCCCATTAACTTAGTTATTTCCCCTATCTGTTATCTGTGTAAAAAAAAAAACTCATTTCAACAATGACGTCTTTTGCTAATCAGCAGACTGTGCTTTATTTATTGGAGCTTTGTTTTCGTCATTTCTTTCTTATCTTTCTTATCATTCGGTTTGTTGCCACAACACACGTTAGTTAGTTTGGGCCCAGTTAGTTAGCATGTGGCCAAGACGTCATCAAGTCAACGGTTTCAAGGCGAAAAGCGGTGCGTGTGTTTTTTTCTTCATTTTGGTTTTCTCAGTGAGTTGTGTTCATAAAAGATTCGAGAGGAATTCTTATTAGTATTAAAGACTTGGCTAAAGGAGATAAGCGACGTTTTAGTTAAGCATATAAATAAAAGAAAGGCATTTAATATTACAAAATATTTGAAACTTCCCCATCGACTAGCCTCAAAATTTGCTTTAACCCTTAGACAATTTGAACCAGTTCTACTTTATAAATATTATATGTAAACCATTGTTGACATTCGCTTGTAGTTTGGTGTTTTAAGTTTTGTGGCTGGTTAAACTTGCCACATGCCACAGGAGGCAAGCTTTTGTATTGTTTGCGGCTATTTCGCAGACGTTTTAATGGCTTTTAATTGTGCGGATTCTGTGACAGGGCCTAAAACAAAAGTAATTTCACACTCGCTGACTTTTCAGGGGAGGGCCCAAAAAAAAAAAACCAACAACAATTTTTCTTTTAGCCGAAGCTGCAGCCATGAACTCAATGCTGCACCTCACTCAATGCCCCTTTAGGGTCCTGTCCAGATATTTATTAGCCACAATTTGGCAGCCACAAATTGGCAGCTTTCAAGCTGTGTTTTATTTTTTTCTTGTTTTTTTTGTATTTTTTTTGTCGCGTAACGCGAAATCGTAAAACGAAAATTTATTATTTATGTCAACTCTTTTGTGCTATTTGCGCGGGTCACCTGAGGCACCTGTCCGCCCCACCCCCACCCCCTTTGATGGGCGCTGCCAACTCGCTTAAAGCAGCCCAAATTATGCAAGTCCTTTTTTTTTTTGGGGTGCCAAAGCGCATTTGTCACAATTAAGCGAAAATTATGAAAGAACTGCGCGTAAAATAAGAGAGAAAAGGACTTCAGTTGAGTCCTTGCAAAACGTTGACACGATGCGCCTGGGAGTTCTTCTGCTCTTGTGGCCAACTGAAGCTGTACTCGCCACATTTTCCTACCTGGCCACGCCCACCGCCCCTTTGGTGGGGGGGGGGGGGGTCTATTATAAATGGAGAAGGCTGGCAGTCAGATTTTTGAGCGTCTGCCATGAAATATGCAAAGCGCAGTTAAAAAACTTTTTATTTGTATTAATCAAACAGAGTTTTTTTGTTTTCATTTTCTTGCTGTTTTCTGTTGTTGCACAGTTTTTGACATTTTTGCGACAACAATGGCAGGCGACTGCATAATAAAATATACACAGCCAAGAGCCTTCTTCTGATTGTTTCGACATTTCTATATATATATTTAAAAACGTGTATTGTACAGTGAACACATTGACAGGTGAACAACTTTGTGATTCAATTGGGTTTGGCAAATGAAAGAAGATGAAAGAAAGTTAAATCTTCTTAATAAAATAAATCAATTTATTTTGTATTAAAACAATGTCAGATAATTCTTTATTCAGTCATAAAAAACACTTATTTAAAGATATTTGTATTTATGTATATATATATATATAATAAAATAAATACATTTATTTAGTAGGAAAAAAAGTCACATAAATCTTTATTCAGTTATAAAAAACACTTATTTAAAGATATTTGTATTTATGTATAAATTGTACAGTGAAAACAATGCCAGAAGAACAACATTTGTAGATCAAAGAAATTTTAGTTATAATTTTAAATATGTTTCATAAAATAAATTAGATTGGTTTTTAGAAAAAAAAAAAACAGGCAGTTAAAACTATGTTCAGTTATTTAACTGAGCTTTTATTCATTCATATTAATTAATATATTTTTATATATTATTTATATTTTATTTATATATTATTTATATATATTAATTTTATAATTAATTTATATAGTTTTTATTTTTATAAATTGAGATTTTGGCTTACTTTAAATGCATTTAATTTAAATGTTGTCTATAAAAAAGTATGTTAATTTCTTTGAAGAGTATAAAAGCTATTAAGTATTATTATTATTGAGCTCAGCTTTAGTTTTAAACAATCAACTCAGCTAAAGCTTGGTTTACCTAGCTGTTATTCTTTATTTCGAGCTTTTACTGTAATAACATTTATCTACTTTCACGACAATTATCACTTTAAAGCTAAAAACTTCTTCTTCTTCTTCTTCTTCTTCTTCCTCTTTGCCAAAATGACAAATTAGTTGAGCAATAAAAGTTGAGTGTGCTATCAAACTGACTAAAAATAACGCCATCAATTACAACAAACTATATATGAGAGTGTGTCTGTGTGTGTGTGTGTAAGAGTGTGTGTGTTTGTGTGTGTTTGGCAACGTGCAGCATTATAAAAAGGCCATAAAGAACGCGAACGACAAAACAAGTTTGAACTACGTTCAGGGGACAACATTGACGACACATTTGCCACAGGCGGCAAGTGCCAAGTGAAGTGGCAGGGGGCGGGGGGCGGGGTGGCAGGTGGCAGGTCCCCACGCACTGGCTGCCACAGTTGGCTGCCACCTCCTTTTGGGCCCTTTTCGATTTGGCAACACTTTTTCTGGTTACGCGGCAAACGTTGAGCACTTTATATAAATTGTACAATACTCTTCTTTGTTGTTGTTGTTGTTGTTTTATGAGACTTTATATATATACTATATATATGTATATATATCGTCTTTTGATATATTTCTTTAGTTCGAGTGCTTTGCTTTATTACACATTTTTGCTAAATTACAGTTTGGAAGCTAGTTTATTGCGAATTTGCCCATTTGTAAGCATTTGTGTTGGTTGAACGTTACCAAATGATACCCTGTAAATGTAGCTGTGGGGTGGTTTGATAGGTCAAAAGAGTTGAATGTGAGTGTGAATTATTTTTGTATATTTTTTTTAGATTGTTTTAAATACTAGAAAGTAAAGACAACTTTTTGAACCTACTATAAAATGGATTTTATTAATTTACAGGGTATTTTTGAGTTTGGCATTTATGAGTTGCACTTATTGACTTGTTATTGTAAAAGTTGCGTGGCATTTTAATAAGCAGCCGCAAAAGTTTGATTCGATTCAGTTTTTGAGACTCGGTTGCAAGCGTCATTAAGTGCGGATAATTATTCAATGTAGAGGGCCAGGATACGCGACAGGACACGCATTTGGCCAGTGTGCAGCAGCAGCAGCAGCAATGAAAGCAGCAGCAACGAAAGCTGCAGCAGACATATGCCAAAAGTTGTCCTGTTGATAAATGATAGTTGTGTGTCCTGGCAAGTCCTGAAGTCGTCCTAAAGCGTTATTAAGCTGACATTTGAATTGATGATAAATCCTGACTCGCTTTACATTTTTGTCGCATTTAGCCGCACCTGTTGGCCAGGCCAAACGACTCTATTTACATTATGCAACAGGATTCACTAAACTTACACTTTCTTCTTTTTTTTCTCCCCTTTTCTTCCCTTTTTTCCCCTATTTTTTTTTAGATGGCGAACCTATCAAACTGCCCGACAATTTGGAGAGCCTGCCAAGAGCCGACAGTTTCCCATCGCAGCGACATCGTTGGAATACAAATGAGGTCAGTTTAACATATATATATATATATATATATATAAATATATATATATCTATCTATATATTATAGTTGATTTTTTGTTTGTTTGTGACTCGATTTGCATTTGATTGCACATAAAAATGTCGAAAATGAAAGCTTGCAAAGAAATGTTAGACGACAGTCCTTGACAGGGCGGATGAGCCTGTCAGATGTCCTGCCAGCGGACACTTTGACAGCCACCAAGAAGGACTCGTCCTCGTCGTCTGTTTTTTCGCCTAGCTATAGATTAATAAGAAGTCCTTTTGGTCGGGTTTATTCGCGAGTCCTTTTGCCTGCGACATAAAACTATATAATACAAATAGAAAACACAAATACAACTTGGGCCAGGACTCGTGCCAGGACTCGCGCCAGGACAAGTCGCGGCACGTACGCGCCAAAGTTCAGTATTTACAATAAAACTTTTGTGCTTAAAAAAGCAACAACAACAACAACGGGAACAACTTGAACCACACGGCAAATATCCTTTTTGGCCAAGCGCGACAATTTGTTGTTGCTGTTGTTGCTGTTTTTTTACTTGTGAATTAAACGCAACCGCAAATATTCATTTGGACAGTTGTAAAGTTTTTTTTTTTTCGGTTGCAACAGAAGCTGAGGAGGGGGCGTGGCAGGGGAGGAGGGGCATGGGCTGGGTTTGCATTCAGTAAGCGGCATTTTACACACTCGGGCGACAAGCTGACTAAATTAAAAAGCAAGCAAAAAAAATAAGAGCACAACAAAATCTAACGAAGATTGAATGCTCTAAGAAAAATATATATAAATATTATATATAAATATATATGCATAAATACTTTAGTAAATGTATTTAAAGCTATATAAAGTAGAAATTTTTAAAATTATTATTCAGTTAAGACATTTTGACTAAACAAACGTCTTTTAAGAGAAGTTTGAACCGGTTCTCAAGATAATTTTTATTCATTTTTATTTTTGTATATACATAGAGATACTTTACTTAATGTATTTAAAGCTATATAAAAGCATACATTTTTACAGAAATATTCAGTTAAGACTTTTTGACTAAACAAATGACTTTTAAGAAAAGTTTGAACTTGTGCTCAAGTTTCTTTTCTTTATTATTGTCTGTATTTTATTATTATCCCCACTTTAAGTAGTTCTCTCTTAAGCTAGGGTATAAAAAAGAACTGTCTGAAATAATTATAAGTATACAGTTTTTATATATACCTCAGTTCTAACAGATGCTGATAAAAGTAACTGTAGCTAATAGAAGTATATATTAATTAATTATTATAGATTTGAGACAACTTTTAAGTAAATAGTTTCTCTATATGCTAGGGTATATAAGACCTGTATCTCAAAGTTACCTTAAGCAGCTTTCTTAGTAGAGTTTTCTACTATATTTTCTCTGGCTTATAACTAATATAACCCCCTTCGTTAAGTACCTACCTTAGATCACAGGGTATTCAAGCACTGTATCTTCATCTCTCATTATAAAGTATGCGCTTTATATCTGCTGGAGTTTAATCAGTGTATAAAACAGACTGGGCCACAGTTTATTAATATAAACTTTGGGCAAGTGAAGTGAGGCCCAAAAGGGGATGGAAGGGGGGGGGGGGGGTCGGGGTGGGGGGTTAAAGGACGATGGTTGTCCTGCAGCCACGAGTCGACTGCATCAGCATGCAAAAATTACAAAATGTAACCGTGTACGAGGCATAAATAAAATTACGCACGCTTATTTTAGTCCTGCTTAACAGGGAAAAGCACCGTAAAGTGGAAGGGGGAGGGGGGCAAAAGGGGGCGGTGGGTTGGCCGGAGTTGACCGTTAAATGGCCGCTTGGCTTTTGGCTTTAACCACACAGTTTTAATTTGGCGCCAGTCGAGACTGGCATAAAGCAAGTGGAATATATAGTAAAACAGCCCCCTGCCACGCCCACTAGCAATGTCCTTGCTCTGCAGTTGAAAAAAGTTAAATTGATAATGAGTCGCAGTTGATAATAAAACTTGTTTATTTTGTTTGTGTGGCAATCTAATTGTTGCAAGTGTATGTTTGTGTGTGTGTGTGTGTGTTGCAAGTGCCACACGCATAACTCATATGAGAGTCTAGGAAAGGGAGCTTCAACAAATGCGCTGAGCTTCGCATTAAATATTAATGCGTATGTGCCTAGAATTCATCATAAAAAAAAAGGAATAGAAGAGGAAGAAGAAGAAGAGTTGAAACTCGCTTTGGGGGCATGCATAAATAAGCACAGAGGCAATGCCAAAGTCAAAGGCAATTTTTGGTGCTTACGACGATTTTTGTTGGACAGCAAAAAAAAAAAAAAAAAAAAAAAAAAAAAAGAGAAAAAAATCTGGTTGCATACAATTTTTATGACACTCGCAAATGTTGCGATTTTTCTGACATATGTATATGTGAAATTTGTTGCTGCACATCGTCAATGGGGCCAAGCACTCTCTCTCTCTCTCTCTCTCTCTCACTCACACACACTCTGGTGCTGTCTCGCTCGCACTCGCAACTCTGTATTCGCTTGACTTGTGCGCCTTTTGGGCGTCGCCAGCTGTTGACGGCACAGATGAATGCTTGTGTGTGTGAGTGTGTGTGTGTGAGTGTGTGCTTGTTGTGTGTGTCTTTTTGGCCACTTTACATTATTCATGCAACGTCAAGGCTGGCAAAACAAATTGATAACTTTATCGGCAAAACATGCTATGAAAAAAAAAATAACAAGAAATTGCCAAATGGCCAAAACCGAAGCTGAGATTCCGTTGCCAGCATCTTTCTAGTTGACTTGTGTGATTTGCATTTCAATGCGCTCCTTCTGCCACGCCCCCTCGCCTTAACTCCTTTTGCTTCCTCACTTTTCACTCATATTCCAAAATATCTTTTTGACTGCTTAACGCATTTCACACACACACTTCACACACATCCTGGGCGCCCAAAGGTGTCAACTGGGCAACACCTGTAAATTGTGGTCACACTTTTTCGTCCTTTGTCCTTTTTCCTGCTGCTGCTGCTGCTGCGGTCAAATGAAATTTCTAAAATGTTTTCCTTTGTTTTATGCGCAAAAAAAAAACGCAACTTTTGCCGGACCCCGACAGGAAATGCCGCGAGTGCCTTTTTGGCCGAGCGGCAAACTCGGAAATTGTTAGCACGTTCAAAGTTAACTTGGTTAACAATTATTTGCTTGTTGTTGTCAATTGTCGCTTTAAAATTTGGTCAACACACGTGACTCGCTGATTAGGCAAAAAACTGAAGCTGAAGCTGAAGGACGCGAGTAGATTAAATATAAAATAAAAATAAAAAAAACTAAACGAATATTGAATACACTTTTAACATAAAGTTATAGCCAATAATTTAAATTAAAATAAGTTTTATATTACAGGTTAGAAATAACAACAGAAATAAGTTATAGATAAACTTACCTATACAAAACTTTGCCAAATAATTTATTATTTTAATTATTTTTAGATTACTGTTTAACAAACAGCATTAAACAACTGATTTACTCCGCTTTAAGATTAGCGTATTCATATTTGATTACTTTTAAACAAATATTTATTCTTATTTTTTTTTCCTAAAATATTTCAGGAAATCGCCGCGATTCTTATCAGCTTTGATAAGCACAGCGAATGGCAATCAAAAGAAGTCAAAACAAGGTGAGTCACTTTGATTTGACTGTCGGCCACAATTCTAACTCTCCCCTTCTCCCTCTCACTCCCTCTTGCTATCTCTTTCAGGCCGAAGAGCGGCTCTCTGCTGCTCTATTCACGCAAGAAAGTTCGCTACAGACGCGATGGATATTGCTGGAAGAAGCGCAAGGATGGCAAAACGACCCGCGAGGATCACATGAAACTTAAAGTACAAGGCACTGAGGTGAGCTTCAAATTTTATTAAATTAAATTATTAAATTAAAACAAAGCCAATAGAAAGCCAATAGATAAATTAAACTATTAAATTAAAACAAAGCCTATAGAAATATATATACTTTTTTTTAATTATTTGATTTATTTACAATCAGTCTGAAGAACAATAAGTAAATGTTTTTAAGTGAGGAATATTTATATGGGAATGTTATATTTATGGGAAAGAGATTGATATGGATTTACCATTAAATAGAGATATGACTGTTTTTTATATATTTGCTTAAAGTTTCTGTGCTCAAAGAGATTTTGCTAGCCGAGGCTTAAATGTGAAGTAATTTTGCTTACGAAAAGAGTTTTTAAACCCAAATATAGAATTTTTTTAAGCAACATAAAATTTGCTTTGTGTTAAGCAAAATTAACTCGAAGGAAAAAGCTGTAAAAAAGAATAGAAAAAATATTTGTGATATTTATTTATTTATTTAATGTAATTTATTTATTTTAATTAATAATTGAGCTAAAAGAGTAATGGCAAGGAAAAAAATTGTAAGGAAGGATTAAAAACAGTTTTTAGATTCGGTTAATCTAGGAGTTAAAGCAAACTCTGAAGGAATATTAAATATATAATTAATGTTAATAATTGATTTAAAAAGTTATGGTACGGAAAAAATTGTAAGAAATTAAAGAACATATTTTTGATCAACAGTTTTTAGATAAAGTTGAGTTAATATATATTTTTATATAAAATCAATTCCAGTTTTGAAATGACTTCACTTAGCTTAAAGTATAAACCAAAGATTAGTAAGCTTATTAAACACGTTAACGCCTGCTGGGCAATTAGACAATTAGGCAGCTGCCACAAGGCGACCCCTTTGTTGGCCCAGAAGGCGCTGTTAGCCTTGGTCTTAGCCAGCGGCCAGTTTGCAGCCAGATAAAAACAAATACGCGGAAGTCGCAGCTTAAGTTTAACTGCCTTTTGTTGGGGGTTGCTAATTTTTTCTTTTCTTTTTCCTCTCCTTTCCTCATTTCTTTTGCTCACATTGTGAATTATGATTTTCCGCCGGAAATATACAGTAACTACGTTCTTTTCGTTTTTCGGTACTGCTGGGCGTTCTGTTTGTCTGCTAATGAAATAAGTCCTGCCAAGGGTTAAGCGTATCTAAAATGTCTGACTGAAGTGTGTTGTGTGTTTTAGCCCCATTCCGCAATAACTTTCTTGGCTTTCGCATAAAAACAGTTGGCAATTTCACGCCAAATACTTTTTCTTTTTCTAACAGTTTTTCTTTTGGTTTTGTGTTTTTTTTTTTTTTTTAATTTTTATTTTAATACCGAGCCCTTTTTTTCACTTCGCAAGTAGCTGCCGCGAGATTTATGCACTTGGCAAACACACAGCAGGGGCTTTCCTTTGCTTTACACGATAACTAATATTTATAAACGCCGAACGAACAGAAAGAACAAAAAAAAAATAGTCAGCGGCATATCGTCCAAAGACGTTGGCCAAATAAATTTATCAGCACCAGCAGCAAAAGAAATGCGCAGCAAAAAAAAAACAGAAAAAAACAAAAACTAACAGTAGTTAAAGAAAGAAGAAGAAGAAGCAGCTGCCAAAGGGTTTTGATTTTTGGCACTCAAGTTATGTCTTGTCTTGTTTTTTCTCCCCTTTATTTTTCTTTTTGCTGGTGGCGCCCCCTAGCGTGGGCGTCTGGTAATTTAATTTGAGCTGCGTCCTTTTTTTTATGCCTTCCAATTAAATAAGCGCGCTGCGTGCGACTTCAATAGCTTTATCTGAATCCATATATATATATTTATATATATATTTATATACGTTTTTTATGGCCTTGTTTGTTTTGATTTCCCACAGTGCATCTATGGTTGTTACGTACACTCGGCCATATTGCCCACATTTCATCGCAGATGTTACTGGCTATTGCAGGTAGGTTTCTTCCCGAGTCTAAAGAGCCGCTTTTCCCTCTACTTCAAATTTATGATTTTTCCTTTCCCGCCCCCCTTCGTCGACAAACAGAATCCGGACATTGTTTTGGTGCACTATCTGAATGTGCCGTATCCGGATGATAATAAAATGGCCGTCATAGCGCCGAGTATAACGCTCTGGGGCGACAAAAAGGAGTGGACCAAAGAGGAGCTGGTTAGCCAGCTGAAACCGATGCGTAAGTGGAAGAAATGTTGTAGGGGAAACTTTTAATTTTAAGGCACATTTGTTGTACGCAGTGTCCACGGTGAATTCGGATGAGGACTCCGACTCGGGCAATGATATAGAAATTTCGGTGAGTAAAACAGTTTGTATAACACTTAACAGTTGTAAAAATATTGATTTGTTTAAATAACAATAAGTAGCCGTTGAAATAATTATTTGTATAACAGTTTGTACATTAGTTTGTGGTAAATGAAATTGTATAACAGTTTGCATAACAGTTGCTATAACCCCTACCAAATGCCCTATCTGCTAGTATAACACTTTCTATAACAGTTAGTATAACAGTTGCTATAACCCCTACCAAATGCTCTATCTGTTAGTATAACACTTTGTATAACAGTTAGTATAACAGTTTGTATAACAGTTTCTATAACCCCTACCAAATGCCCTAACTGCTAGTATAACACTTTGTATAACAGTTTCTATAACCCCTACCAAATGCCCTAACTGCTAGTATAACACTTTGTATAACAGTTAGAATAACACTTAGTATAACAGTTGGTATAACAGTTGCTATAACCCCTACCAAATGCTCTATCTGTTAGTATAAAAGTTGTTATTCCAGTTTGTGCAGTTCGTATAACAGATATTTTTATATAAATTGCCCTCACACAGACTGCCGAGACGGTGGAGTCGATTGTCTGCCAGCTGATGGAGAAGCAGCGTCTGTCGCGACAGGCGGCGCTGGTGAAGCAACTCGACTGCGGCTGCGGCGATGCGACATGTGCCGATGGCAAAACCTGCACGCATCCCGTTATGCGACGGACGGGCGGCATTTTGAAGTCCGTCTCGGAGAAGCGGCCCAACGATGCGTACAGCACGGCCAACGGGACGCCCAACGTGGTGGTGGGCACCAAGGTGAGTTTTGGGCGTTCGAATGGGTTCGACTGAATAGGTTTGAATGAATCCTTTTTTTTTTTTTTTGTAGTTGTATTCACGCTGGCCCGATCGGCACAGGCAGCGCGAGGCGTCGCTGCATCTGGACAATCCTCATGCGCAATTCCACAATGCGACGCAGCAGCTGCCACAGGAGTCGGCCATCAAATTCCAAATCATTCCCCAGCAACAGCAGCAACAGCAGCAGCAGCAGCAACAGGCCAATCACAACGAGGGCAACTATCAGCAGCAGCAATATCGCGGTGCCAATCAAATGCTGGCCACAAGAAGCAATCTGATAATACAGCAACAGCAGCAGCAACAACAACAACAACAGCAGCAATATCAACAGCAGCAACATTTGAACTTGCAGCGCTTTGTGGCCAGTCACAATCAGAGCAATCAAAGTCATAATCATCACAATAGCAATAATAACAACAACAACAACAATAATAATCCAGCACATTTAAATCATCGCCTGCAAATTGCCAATACAACAATAACGGCAACAACAAGAGAGGCAACAACAGCGGTCGCAACAGCAGCAGCAGCAGCAACAATTGCTGCCTCAAATGTCATGGATACGGAACTAATTGAAAATCAAAGTTCGCATTTGACCGCAAATAGCAACAAAATCGGCCACAACACAAATAACAGCAGCAATAAGCAATTAACAGCAACAACAGCAGCAGCAGCAGCTCACGGCAACAACGAATTAAATGTCATAAATACAAGCAGCAATAATTTTATATACAATCAACAGCAACAAACGGCCAGCAACACTCAACAGCAGCAGCAACATTATTATAAATTGCAACAGACAGCAGCAGCAACCCCCAACAACAACAACAGCAGCAGCAACAGTAGCAGTAGCAGCGGCAGCAATCAACCCCCAGTTGAGGCCATGTGCATGTCACCCGAGCATCACAACAACAACAACAATCAGCTCACAGCAGCAGCAGCAGCAGCAGCAACGTCTTCCGCTGGCAACACTCCTTCCACGTCAGCAACATCATCCACCTCGAGTTCCTTACAGTCGATTATCGATGGCAATCAGCAGCAACAAATTACAACGACGACAACAACAACAACAGCAGCAGCAGCAGCAGCAACAACAACAACTTGTGATAATTTAATGAGCGCCAATGCGCAGGCTGAGGTAAGTTTGAGGTTTAACCGCAAGTCAGCTGCATTTATGATATTTATGTTGATTAAATTTACCTGACAGCAGCTAGAGTTGGGCAGCAGCAGCAGCAGCAACAGCGAACAGCAGCAGCAGCAACACCAGCAGCAGCAGCAGCAGGCATTAGTCAACTACAGCAACAACAATCAGGCCGCAGATGCTTCTTCTTCTTCTTCTTCTATATTGAGCAAGGCCCAAATTTTGAATGGTTGTGCAAACTTTAGTGCTTCCAGTGATAACAGCAGCCAAATTAGCGCCAGCGATGAAAGCAACAGCTTTGGCGCCAACAACAACAACAACAGCAACAATAAATGCAACAGCAGTCGCAGCAACAGCAGCAGCAGCAACAACGAAGATGAGCCGCAAACAGCGGAAACGATGAGTTTCTTTAATGAAACATTGGATTTGTCACACGAGGATATTCAGCGGACGCTCATCGCCAACATGCCCTACAACAACAACAGCAGCAATATTACAACAGCAACAACGACAGCTACAAGCAGCAATCACAACGAAGCACAGCAGCAGCAGCAACAACAACAGCAGCAACAGCAGCAGCAGCAACAAGTGGAACCCGAAGGCGACGATGAGGATACCGCCGATGTCTTTGCCAATTTGGATGCCTTCGATATGCTCGTCGAGTTTCCAGAGCTCGATCTGGATGACAAGCAGGCGCTCAACAATACAGCACTCGAACAGGAACAGAGTGGTAGCTATGTGGGCGTGACCACGCCCACTGCCACGCCATCAACGGGGACGCAGCAGCAACGCAAGCTGTTGAACATCTGCGATTTCAGTCCAGAATGGTCGTACACCGAGGGCGGTGTTAAAGTCCTTGTCGCAGGACCCTGGACGAGCGATGGCGGCTGTTATACGGTTATGTTTGACGGCCAGCCCGTGCCGACAATCCTTGTGCAGGAGGGCGTTCTGCGCTGCTATTGCCCCGCCCACGAGGCGGGTCTGGTCACGCTGCAAGTGGCCTGCGGCGGCTTCCTCGTCTCCAACGCGGCCATGTTCGAGTACAAATTGTCGCTGCTCGCCGATGCGCCCTTCGATGCGAGCAGCTCCAACGATTGCCTCTACAAGTTCACGCTGCTCAATCGGCTGTCCACAATCGATGCCAAGCTTCAACTCAAACTAGAGAATGAGCTAACGGTAAACTGAACATTTCATTCCTTTCCTTTCCATATCGATTAACTCCAACTTTCTCTGTTTGCAGCTGGATCAAACGTCGCTCTTCCTGGAGCCCAACTTCGAGGAAAAGTTGGTCCTTTATTGTCATCGCCTCACGAAGCACGCTTGGAGCACGCCCAGCTCCTGTGCCAGCTGGAGTGTTGGACTGCGCGGCATGACTTTGCTGCATTTGGCTGCCGCCTTGGGGTATGCTCGACTTGTGGGCGCCATGTTAAATTGGCGCGCCGAGAATCCACATATCATACTGGAGACGGAGCTGGACGCGCTCAGCCAGGACGTGCACGGCTTCACCCCACTGGCCTGGGCCTGTGTGCGCGGCCATCTCGAGTGCACCCTGCTCCTGTACAAGTGGAACCACAACGCGCTCAAGATCAAGACCCAGGCCCAGCACACGCCCCTCGATCTCGCCAGCCTCAAGGGCCACAAGCAGCTGCTGCAGCAGCTCTGCCGCTTGGAGAAGGAACGCTGCCGCAAGCCGCCCCAGCCACGCGGCGGACTCGCCAATCTCTCCATGAACCTCCCAGCGGACGCCGAGGAATCCCCCTACAGCGTCTACGAACTGGAACTACAACGGCGCCACGATGGGGTTTTTTTGAGGCCAGTTCCATTGCACAGGTGAGTTAGGGGGGAAAAGCAGGAATACTTAAGAGTAAAATATTATAATATATTATTAGAGACTGCAGTCTAAAGAGATGGAATGAAAAGCTTTTCTTAAATCAAGCATTCCAAGATCTAGAATCCTTCCTGCTTATATCTTAACTTACTAAAGAGAAAAGGTTGTTTTAAAAACAGTTTCTTATTAAATTGAGAAGACAGCTTGCAGATCAAAAATACTTCACTTGAATCCTTCCTATTTATACCTTGCCTGACTAGCCAGAAGAAAAAAAAGGAAAGAATATTATACTATCGGGGAGAGAAGGTTGCTTTAAAAACAGTTTGTAGAAAGTTTCTAATTAAAGCGTAAACAGATCAACAATAATTCACTTCTTAAATACAATTTTCTTCTCTTAAAAGGCATTCTCTAAAACTTTAAAGTAAAGTAAAGATTAGCTTGCCCAAAAGTTCAAAACAATGCAAAGAAAAGCTTATCTTAAGACAGCTGTTAACTGGATTTAAGGCAACTAATATTACAAGACTTATGCACATTTTAAGCCCAGTTTTAAATACCACTTTTTTCCTTTCTTGCGCAGCAATCAAAGTCCGCCCAACAACAACAGTCGCTACTCGAAGCGTTCGTCCATCGACAGCGGCATCAACATGGATATGCGAGGGAAATCTGGCAAACCGTTAAACAGGCTGCACAGGTAAGTTTAAGCCAAGTCTAAGACAGAAACTTAACTCAACGCTTCTACTTTCTTTGCCCCACAGCAACTTTGAGCCGCATGATAATTATGCTTTGGGCGTGGATTCCCCGTTGGATTCGTTGAACGGAACCGGAAACTGTTCGGGATTGTTGTCGCCGCTGCGTAAAATGGATTTCGCGCTGTGTAAGTGTGGGCCAATTGTGTTGGGCGATTGTTAAAAAATGTGTGCCACAGTTAAATATACATATATTATATATATGCGAAACTCTCGCTAAACATTTGTACACCAGGCGAGGTATCCACGGGCGAGTCGAGTCCCATGCACGACAAAGAACTCGATTGCGATGACAATTCGCGGAGCGCTAACGACGCCAACATCAGCAATGAGCTCAACGATGCCGTCGTAGGTCAGTGGGACCGTCAACAAATATATATATTCAAAAAAAAACAAAAAACACACATACATATATGTATATATATATATATATATATAAGAAACTAACCCACTTAACGTAATCTGTCGTAACGTAATAACTATCTCGTAACTCGTAACGTAACTCGTTAAAGGATCTCATCAAAAACTAATGTGCATTTTGTGTATAGCTAACATGGCTCTATCTCGCTCGCTCGCTCGCTCTTTCTCTCTCTCTCTCTCTCTCTATCTATCTGTCTGTCTCTCAATGTTGTTGTTTGTTGCTGTTGCTAATTGTTGTTGTTGCATATATATACATATAAAATATATATTAACAGTCTATATATAAACCTAACATGTGATTCAAAATTACGACCGTTTGTTGTCTTTTAAATATATAAATTTATATATATGTATATATATGCATCTAAAATAATCTATGTAAATGTTCGTTTATTGATGTTAATTGCTAGCGCCATGAATATGAATATGCATATGAGTGCACTCATATATTCATATATGTTTATATATGAATAAGCTGTTTTCTCTGTTGTCTGGTGTAAATATGCCATAGACAAAAGTATTTAAATATATATATATATAATATCTAATTAATGCATTATTTGTATGATTAGAACTAACCGTAAATGTGCGTTTATATGTCGATGTTTACACTAACACACACACACACACACACACATAAACACAGTCAACACACACGTAATCAAGAAATGCTGTAAATATATTCAAAATGTATTCATATTGTAAATATTGTAAAGTGTGTGTGTGGGTATTCAATATAAAAAAAAACCTAGCGAGGGCAGCTCAAAAAAATATTAATTATTATTATTATATAGAGGAACTTTTCACTTCGCTTTAAATGCACATTTAAAAATAATATCATAGACAACATTTGTTGTCGTAACTTCTTGAGCTGCCCTCGCGCTGCGGTGCTTGTTGATGTATATTTAAACACAGATCAGCCTTATTGTAGACTCTCGTTAATTGATCTGTGTGTGCGTGTAAAAGAAAAAACTCAGCTCGAAACTTTTTTAACTTTCCGTTGCCTACTTTCAGGGGACTCCGATGCAAAGGTCCTGACGCTGGCCGAGCACATTATAGCCGCCATGCCGGAACGTATTAAGGTGAGTCCTTATATAGGTATACGAAATTAAGTTAATAATTCTTTTGCTTATACAGAACGAAGCTGATGAGATGATGGTCTTGGGCAGTCCTTTAACAGAGCCTCTGACCTCGGAGTCGTCAGCGCTGACAGATAGCTTTATGGATCCTCTGCTCGATTCGCTGCCCAATACGCATTTCGACAGCGACTTTAGCTTTGATTTTCACGATCACAGCTATCGCTATCACGACGTGAGCACGCCCTGCTCCAGCCTCAGTCCGGCCAGCTCGGGTCCGCTGCAATCGCCGGCCAGCTATTCGATACTGGGCACCGATCCCTCGGTCAGTTCGCCCAGTCCGCCGCCGTCGACCAAACAGCTGACGGAATTCCTGCACGCCTCGAGCATCTCGCAGTATCCGTTCGAGGCGGACTTCTCCAAGCTGACGCTAACGGACACCGAGCAGCGGGAACTCTACGAGGCGGCCAAGTGCATACAGAAAGCTTATCGCTCGTACAAGGGCCGTCAGAAGCTCGAGGAGCAGAACAAGGAACGCACCGCGGCCATTGTTATTCAGAACTATTATCGTCGGTACAAGCAATATGCCTACTACAGACAGATGACCAATGCAGCCCTGGTCATTCAGCACGGCTATCGTTCGTATCGGAAGAACAAGCGCTTCAAGAAATGCCAACTGGGCGCAGCAGCTGCGGGCAGCTCCGAACACGGCAGCGTCAGCAGCAATTCACAGTGTCTGTCCAGTTTCTACGATCACTACAAACAGGATCAGCAGCAACAGCACGAGCTGAGCTCACAGCCCAGCACGCCCAAGGAGACGAGTCCTTCGGGCCCACTAAAGTAAGCTCAAACCAACTATCCTTTAATTAAACCTACTAATTAAATCCTTTTGCTTTAGGCGAACTTATTCCCAGTCTACACAGAATCAGGCTGCCCGTAAAATTCAGCAGTTTATGAGACAATCACGCATTAAGTAAGTATTATTTCTTATTTTTAGTTATAGTCCTTAGTCCTTTAAGTCTTGTTGGCATTAAAAAATTGTACATTTCAAATGATTTTGCACGCTAGCATTTGGGATGGCAACTTGACGACTTTGGTAAGATTATAGAGTGGAAACATGATGCAAAGTTATCGATCATTTTTTTAAAGCTATCGATAAACAAAACTTTAAATAGTTTTAACATAAAAGAAAGTTGTTCATAATAATAGAAAACAAAGGATTATTAAAAACTTCTTATAATCCAATTAACATTTTTAGACTGTGGGAATAATAGTCGATTATTACGATAAAATGTTATCGATAGTTTTCTAAATTAAAGAAATTTTTTGAGTTTCAACTATTCCACTTTAGTTTTTGCCTTAGACCCTTACTTTATCTTACTATTTTATACTTTAATTATTATTATTATTCAATAACTTTATACTAATAACTTTATTTAATACGAATCCCATCTTATTTATATAGACTACAGAGAGAGCGAGCCGAAAAAGAGAAGCTGGTGCACCAACGCAGGGCGGAATACCTTCAAAACTTGCAGTTTCAAGGGCAGCAGGAAATGTCAATATGCCATAATGATAATAGGTATGACAGATATAGATAAATATAGTAAAAATAAAATTTATTCAAATCTTTTTTTCTCTCCACAGCAACAACAACAACAACAACAATCAATCAATGAGCGCAACTTGCAAACCGAGTGAATTTTAATAATAAGAAACGCAAAATTTAAAGATGAAGAAAACTATGTTCAATAAGAGAATTTATTAATAGCTTTAACAACTGAGTGAAACTTTCTACTTTCATAATAATTGTTTATTAAGACACACGCAGCACCTCTCGTAGTGGAACTTTCCTATATATATATCTATATATATATAAACCTATATATAGTAGAACAATCTGCACTTTTATTCATTTGCATAACGAATTTTAACACATGTCTAGTACTTATATATATTATTAAATATATATATAGATCTGTGCTAGCGATTGATTTTGAACTTTGTAAACTTAGGTTTAGTGTGGTTTTTACATATACATATATCTACTATATAGAACGAAAGAAAGTAAAAAAGAGAGTGCTCTACTTTTCCATTTGTCAACTCAAAAGAACTTATTAACGAAGCCTTCGAAAAACTTTTTAACTCCAAGTGTAGTGAACAAATTTAGTCTACTATGATAAATACTTTAAAACATAAACCAATACAACAAATAAGCCTATAAATATATATATATATATACATATATAAAGTAGTTACATTTGTATATATATATATAATATTAACTTGAAAACTAGTCTATTTTATTATTATTATATTTGAATTCAGCTCTGCGTACTAAGCTTGTTTCTAAAACAGCCCTCGTGTTAGCCTAAAGCATTAATTCTCGATTTTATTATAGTTGTAGTATTATTAATATTATTATTATTATATATTAACTGCGCTTTACTTAAAGCTCAGCTCGAAAGTCCAATGTTGTTGTTGATTTCTAAAATCGAAGCCAGCCGCAGCAGCGAAAAAACTAAACAAAATTATGAGAATACATATTATTATCATGTTGAAAACATTTCTAGTTGACTCTTTTTTACTCTTTAAACCAAAAAAAAAAACAAAAACTCTAAGCGCGTACTTAAAGCCAAGTCTTGAACTCTATGTGACTTTTGTAGTCTAGCAATAAAAAAAATTAGTTAAAAAAAAAAACAAATACACATCCTATGCATGCAAAACAATATTGATAAATATATATTTGACTAATGTTTAGCTCTGGCCCAAAAAAAAAAAATATATATAATAAAACTAAAGATTAAGCAGCAAAACGAACATTTGCGATTATTCAAACTAATTGTAATACAATACAAGAATTTTTGTAAATTATTTTTGTCCGTCCACATTGTTAGCTTTCATAAAAAAACAAACAAGAAATATATATATACTATATATACAATATAATGAAGAGAACAAAATCACGAAGCCTTGAAGTCAAACGTAGATAAAAATAATTCAATTGGCATACAACTTATATAGACATTACCTCCAAGCACGCCTCAGACATCAAAAATAAAGGAATATAAATCTTGTCATTTAAACATAAGAAAGAAAACACAGACACACTCAAACACACACATACACACACACATGTTTTTTCAATAACTCTTCGCAACTCGTTTGGGCTGTGAGTTAATCTTTCAAATATATATATATATATATATAATTTGAACAATGCCAGTTGTTATATAGATTGTTAACTATATTAAACTAATGTCTAAAGTTCATTTGCACCTAATCTTAACTTAACTTCAATTTGCATTTCTCAACTACTTATGTACTTATGTATAAAAAACGAAACGAAACTAATCTGAATTGAAGACTAAACGATTTTCTCTACTTAAATGACTTAAAAAGAATTGCAATCAATTTTCGAGACGAGCAATAAAAGAGAAGCTCTTTTTGTTATGTAAAAAATGATGCGCAATATTTGCATACAATATATATATATATATATATACTAAATACTATGACAACTATTACACACACACACACACTCTACACAAAAGAAAAAAAAAAAATGTGTGTTAAAAAACAAAAAAAAAAAAAAAAAAAACAAAAAAAAAATACGCCACAAAGGCAAAGAAAAACTTAAAGTACCTTAAGCCAATTGGCACTAAAACTAAAATCTAATAAACAATTTAATTTTAATTATAAACCAAAACAACAACTATATACTATCATAAAATTATAACTAGAAATATATACATATACTAAATATATATATATATATATTCTAAACTAATACCGAGAATGAGAAAATTGCGCCCTTGCTAGTTTCATAGAATCCAAACATTTTTCCAAAACAAGGTAAACTCTACTCTTAACTATAAACTATCTATTAAAAAAAACAACACCAATTGTTGATATTCAAAAATGTTTTATACCTACAATTTATTCTAGCTAAAAAGAAGATAATGATAATTGGTATTCACATATCTGTTGAATCTGGATCGGAGAAAAAAACCCTTTTTACCCTAGTTAGACTACAAACTAAGTAAACTTTAATTGAAAATTAAACACCAACTAATTATGTTTTAATCTTTCGCACCCGAATCTGTAGAAACATTTTTTGACGGATTGAAAAACTGTTAACTTAACTTTTATGTCACATATATATATATATGTAAACAACTTTTTAAATAATATATATTATTATGGAATATTCAACATGAACTAAATATATATATATATCTATATATATATATATATACAAAACATATACAACAACAAGTAAAGAATGATTAAAAAGTTTATTAAAAACAAAAGAAAAAATATGCTAATATTATAAAATAAATAAATAAATTATATATATTGTAAAACGACTTTCCAGTTTATGTAAAATTGTAATTACATTCAATAAAGTTTAATTCAACACTTTAGTTGAACTGAACGCGTGTTCTCCAAGATTTTTACTATCAGCCCGACCCGAGATACCCTAGAGATACCCTTTGAGAACTTAATAAAAGCAATTAGTGAGCAATTTGTCTGGCGCCAGCCTTTTTATCAATTAAGCTGTGACCCTTTACCATTTACCTTTAACCTTTCCCAGCGACCTTTTCCTCTACCCCTGCAACATGTGGCAACATGCGATAAGCGCGAACATTCGATTTTTACCTGCCACAGCAGCTGCCTTTTTTTTTCTTTGTTCTTTTCCCTTCAATTAACACTTGAGCCTGTTTTAGTTTAGTTTTCCATTTATTTTTTGTTTCTTTTCCTTTGTCTAATTACGAGCACAATGCAAAATGCCAAAATGCATTTGCAGCAGCTTGTTAATAAATCGCAGACAAAATGTAATTGGATGCGATTTGGCAGTTGTTTATTTTGTTGCCATTAATGCCTGAAGCCTTCCTGTCTGGCTTTGTCAGCTCAATTTACACCTGTGTTTATGGGCCAGGCAATCGGTGTTTAGCCCAATTTTCGAATGCAAACAGCATATCAAATGCCGGCCTATGACAAATGCGATTTGATGCAGTCATTCTGCATTAGCGATGAGCGCGTGACACGACAATTTAATTATTATTAGGATTTTTTAGAAAACGCAGAAAAACTCAGCTAAAGATTTGTTGTTCGTTTGTTTTAAATACTAAATATTTAATATATATTATTTCGTGTCACGGCACGAGAGCATCTCTCTACAAAAATGGTTCTTTGGCAGCGGAAGCGCCGTTTGGGGAAATGTGAAACCAAGCGTTTCTATTGCCATTCCCTTTGCTGTGCCCGCTAACAACAGCAACAACAAACAATAATAATAATGCAAACAAAACTAAACAGATTTTATTACGCCCACAATTTGTCTGTTTTGTTTGTTTGTTTTTTTTGTTCAATTTGTTTATTAGCTGGAAATTGTGATTTTTTGTTATATATTTTTTTTATATTTGTTTTTCATTATTCATTTCACGCTGCTGACTTTAATGTGTCTGGGTCGAATTGCAGTACATTAATTAAAAGGTTCCACAGTCTGATTTTATATTTATATAAATGTCAAACTATGTTTGTGAGTTATGTCACAAATCAAAAGACTTAAGCTAAGAACTTGCCAGGAATCTTTTTTAGATTTTACTTGCTAAAGCTAAATTTATTTAAATCTGAGAAGTTAATTACATGTGAACCTGAAACTAGCTGCCAACAACATTTTGTTTGTTTCAAAAAAAAAGAAAAACAACTCATAAATAATGTTACTTTATCTGTGTGTTAAAACTTATGCAGCAACAAAGTTGTTTATTTTCCAGCTAGTTAGTCAGCCAAGTAATCAAGCATCGATTGTCTGTCATAAAGACACCTTTTGCCGGCATTTGCCATTAAACAATTATATATGTTTATTTTAACAATCTTGGCACATAATAAAACTGTCGTTAAGTCCAGAGAGAGGGAGACTGTCTCAGGTATGTGGGTCATAGACTCTGATCAATAGATCAGTTTTCAATCGATGCCTTGTCCTAGGCGTGTTGAGAGAAAATAAGTGTGGAGTGGCTAACGCATATATACCCTGTAAAAATATCTATTTGCTGCTTATACAAATGTTTGGAATATAGACAGAAGTCGTAAGTATAGAAAGGGAATATGTATATATTTATATATATTTGTGTTATCTGTTTAATTGAAATATTTCCATTTAACTATTCAATAATTCAATAAATAATATATTCAAATATATCTATATATAAATAATTGTTCTTCAGCCTTAGTAAAAAGTTTCTCACAAACTTTTGTGACAGGTTTCAAAGTTGTGGACTAAAATTATAATAAAATAAACTATTCACAAATGTAAATCAGAGCTCATCTCTATGATAATAAAAGTTTAAATACATATAAGCCATATAGAAGCGTAGGGGGCTTCCCCTTTTAAATCTTCAGTCTTTGTTAGCTATCACAACAATGCACTGTTAATCGCCGTAATGGCCAAAAGAATTGGCCAACAATTGAAGGGGGAAAGCTTTACAGCTAAAGCTGACTGGCTCATCATTTTCTGGGAATCATTTGAGCCAAGTTAATAACGATGAGTCACGTTTGCGATCAACACAATCGAAACTAAGTATAGCAGAAACAATGGGCCATGAAAAAAAACACCTGTGTGCAATTGTTGTTGTTGTTGTTGTTGCTGCTGTTGTTGTTGCTGCGATTTGTTGAGTTATGAACTGTGTTATTGGCTGTCAACGGCTCAGCGGAACTGTGTAAATTAACGTAATTGCATTTAATAAGCCATTTCAAGCGACAGTTACTTAAAATGTCATCAATCGATGTTTGCCCAGCATTAAAGCCAAGTTCACTACTTGGCTAACACTTGGCTAACGAAATTTGCATAAATGCTAAATCAATTAATGCGACACGTATCCAAGAAATGCATTAGAGCAGCAGCCCCTTCTTCTTCTTCTTCTGCTACTTCTTCTTCTTCTGCTGCTTAGACTTGCCCGGCAGCATTAATTGGAACCCCTTGATCGCCCCTCGCCCTGCTTAAATGTCAAGCTAGTGTGGCTACTGTGGCAGAAGCGCCTTGTTGGCCAAGTTGAAACAAATTTCACAACTGGCCCGGGCTGTAAATAACTCGCCTATAAATCACTTTGAACAAATGATTGCAACAACAACAACAACAACAACAACAAAAAGTGCGACAAACAAAAACTCAAAAACAACAACAATTTGTAAAATAGTTAGCTGCTAACTGCAGTTATCGCCGTTTTGTTGTTTGTTGCTGCCGTAAATTTAAACAAGTTGTAAATTTGTGCGAAAAAAAGAAAACAACAACAAAATGTGCAAAATTGCATGAAAAACACTTGTAAAAAAACACATTGATGAACATGATTTGTGAGTGTGACGCGACTGTGTGTGTGTGGTGTGTGTGTGTGTGTGGTGTGTGTGTAGTGTGTGTGTTTGTGAAGTGCGCTGACAAATCACCTAGCTGAAGTGGCCCATAGAATTCTTGAGTTGAGCCCACAGCGTTAACACGACTTTTACCCGCATCGATAAGTAATTGATTTGATTGCCGTCACAATTTTGTTTTTTTTCGGAGGGGAAAAAGCTTTCCCAGGCCATTATCAACCGCAATAATGGGCTTTAATGGCCCAACTGACAACGGACTCAATTCCGTTGGCTGCACTCACGTGCAAGGATCTGTTGCAGTTGCAAAGCGATCGGCGTGCAACATGTTGCAACGAACCTAAAGAGGGGCGACCATAGAGTTGTGGTTGCTATGTCACGTTTAGCTATAAATCTGTTGTAAGCGAACCTAACGAGGGCTGGCTAAAAAGTTTTGAAGGGCTAGCCAAAACTTCAACAACTTTGCCAAAACTAAACCGAATTTTGCGTTTGAGGTCAATTTGATTATTGTTTGTCCTTCTTTTTCATTCTACATCTAAGGCTTTCTCATTTGTTCTTAATTTTTTTTTTAATTTTTCATAAAAAAACCCCGTCATTTTTTAAAAAATTATTAAACAACAAAACAACAATAATAATAATAAATTAATAATTATGTTTTACATACTTTGCGCAGCTGAAGATCAGTAGCCATTATATAGAAGCTTCCCTTTAGTAAGAGGAAGCCACGGTTTTAAAGGATCCCTGTATATTGAAGTTTAATCTGCAAAAAAAAAAGAATAAAATAAAGAAATAAATTTTTAAGCAAAATAATATTCAATAATCATGAAATAATAAAATAATATCTTAAAATAATTAAAATTATTATTGTTTTGTAGTATTTAAATAATGTTTTATATTTATTATATTTCTATACAAACAGATGTTTATATTATATCAATTTTGCCAGCTAATTTCCGCAAACTTTCCGAGCGAGCCTCGCTTGCGTGCAGCTTCCTCTGGCTGGCTTCGAACATGTTCGCAGCGGCAGTTGATTGAATAGTTTTCTGAATTTCATTTCAACTGGCTGCTTTGCCAGTTCTTAAACGACAAGCGCGACCGACGGTTGACCCGAGTCCCCAAAAATAAATAATTGAAAAAAAAAAAACTGTAAACCCGAAACGAAAGCCGAACACGAAACAATTTTTCGTCGCGTGTCGTGTTTGATGTTTGGCGTCGTGTCGTGTCGTGTCGTGTCGAGTCGTGTTTGATGTTTGGTGTCGTGCTGTTCTCAGCTCTCAGCTCTCAACTCAGCTTTAATTGTGTCACTAATGAGCCGCATTTATGTTAATCTCGGCACTTGGGAAGCCGCCGTCTAAGCCTTTCAACTCGGGACGACTCCGTCGCATCTTTATCTGAATTAACATTCAAACAGTCAGTTTTTTTTTTTTATTTTTTTTGGTAGTTTTCACCTGCTGCGTCGTTTATGGTTATTGCCGCAATTCGGTTGTGACAGTCGGAGGCGCTTTATCATAAATTAAAAAGTTGTGGATGCAGCAACCTCCTCCTCTTCTTCTTCATCCTCTTCTTCTTGTTGTGGTCAGCAGCAGCAGCTTATTGGTCGGGCTGATGAATGATGTTCGCTTTTAGCCAGAGCTGAGTTATTTGCATGAATGGAACGCGACGCGACGTGATAAACGAGCTGCGTGCTCGTCTAAGCCCAACTCGGGTTCGCTTTAGGCCGGGCCTGAACCGACGATGACTTAATTTAAAACGCCGCCGAAGGTGTTAATTAGCATATGAACAAATACATCAAGCTGTATTTCGGCAATCCAAATCCCAACTCGAGCCCAAGCGGGTTTCTTCTTGCTGCTACCATTTTATTGAATGCTGTCGTCTGCTCTTTTCTCGGCCCATTAACAAATAACAAAAACGAAAAAAAAAAATAAAAAACGCTGCAATATCCAATAGCAGCGATTCATCAGTAAATCACATATACATTTATATATACGAGTCCCGAGTATACAACAATAATAATAAAAAATAAATAAAATGCCTGCTGTAATTGTGCAAAGCTCGACAAATTTTCTATGGCCAGTTCTAAAGTTTCCAATCCGCACTTTTAGTGTGAAAAGAATATGAAGAAGAAGAATTTGTATTTGTGTTTGTGTTTTGTGTGTTTTGTGTTTTCTTTAACGACGCAGTCATGTGGAAAACACATAACAAACTCTTAATATACTTACTCTGGATTATGGAAATAAGGTATAGTACCAACACCCATGAGCATATTCATGCCCATTCATACTCTATACTTGTATTCAAATCAAACTCGATCGAACGAATCCGTTTTGTTCTTATGCTAAACAGAAGAATTCTTCAAGTGGCGTGATAACTGTTCAGCTGTCTGGGCCAAGTTAGTAAACAGTGGTTAAGAAATAGATTATTGTCGACAAAATTTCATTGAACACAATTTCATATAAAAACGTAATATTTGATTAAACATATTTATTACTATAAAAGATTCCTCACTTATCTTTACAGTAAAAGTGAGTGATTATAAAATACCTACTCATAAAATAATAAACTCATTATCTACCCAATAGATAAATAGCTAAAACAAAAGTTTAGCTTTAATTAGCAAATAAAATTATAACTAAGTTCTGAATAAACAAATAAACTAACAACAAGTTGAACATATTCGACTCGTATGCATTTCTAAAATATTACAGGGTATTTTATCAGTTCGCGCCAGGCAAAGATACATGCACAGATAGATATCTTTTTTTTGCGTTAACTGTTTTGTTTATCAAAAGCAGATCTGGCGACAGTTGACAACTGTTTCCTCTCCACAAGGAGGAGGTAAGGGGGGAGGGGGAGAGTTGCGAGGGGTGCTCGACAAGGAGTCGTATGTAAATGTAAATTTGTTATCTGCAGACGCCCAAACACAATACGCCCAAATCGCATCGTCGTCGCATCGATCGTTGATTCTAGTGGAAAGCAGGCGTTGCCATAAAAGAAAAAAAAGAAAAAAAAAAAAAAGTGAATAAAAAAAAAATGCAGGCAGCTTCCAAAGCGGGAAAAATCTCATTAAAATGGGCAATTAAATGATGGCAAACAGCAACTAAAACCAACTGACAGACGGACGGATGCTTTAAACATAACGAATGCCATTTTCCCAAACTCAAAAAACACAGTTTGCCAATCAAAGCCAGGCAAAAGGAGCAACAACAACAACAACAACTAAAACAACAACAACAACGACAACTGGAAATCAATTTTTGCCATAAACTCATCAACGTGCCTGGCTCTCTGAATGTGTGTGTGTGCTGTGTGTGTGTTGTGTGTGTTTCGGCTGCTATCTAATTGCCTTGGCGCAGTCAGTTGCGAGTATCTCAAAGATACGCGCAGCCTGCTGCTGCAACTGTTGCTGCTGCTGCTGCTGCGACTGCAACTGTTGCTGCTGCTGCCTCAGTGGGCTGGTCTTGTGGGCAGCTACGCCGCCGCCTTGGCGACCAGCCGAACAACAATGCGCATCAGCAGAAAGCAGGGGTAAATTACTCGACCGGGTTTGACTTAAAGATACCTCGCAGGAAAGCTTTAAGTATTCAGATAAATATATAAATAAATACAAAAAAAATATCTATGCTATTTAAACTATCTTTATAATGTTTAAAGAGCCTTAAAGATATGCTTAAATCGAATAGGCATACCTAAAGATACTTTTATACTTCTGTTAGACTTTAGATATTAATTGTTATATTTAGATATTGTATCTTTAGCTGCTATAAACTGTCAAATTTATTTAAATAAATATATTCTAACATGCTTATACTCTAAAATAATATTTATGCTCTTTAAACTATTTTAATAATGTTTAAATTGAATAGGCATACCAAAAGATACTTTTATGCTTTGATAAGACTTTAAACTGTCACTTTTTTTTAGCATTTTTGTATTTATATTTAGTATACACAAAAACTAAAATGAAACTTGTATTTAAAAACTGTTAGCGTTATTTAAAAGTGAGTGCATTATAAACATTAAACTTTATCAATATATGCATTATATTTATTGTATATTATATGCACATAAAGCAATTAAAGCTTTAAAGGAACTCCTAATATATAAATAATTTATAAATTAAATATATATATTCACTCAGTATATTCACATATATATATATATACAACTATTTATACAACCCTAAATCACGCCCGTTACTCTAAACAATTCTAAGTGTTTACAGGGTATAAGAAGGCTTGCTGATCAGTTAACAGGTTGGTTTGAACAAGAGTTGGGGGCCCCCTAAAAAGGGTCTTAACCCAGAAACGAAAGCAACTCATGTAATTGGGGTTACAGCAATTTTAAAAGCGCTCCAAATGCGCATGTTGAACACACAGGAAACAGGAGACAAAAAGATAGCAAAACAGAGAGAGAGAGAGAGAGAGATAGAGGAAGAGAAGGAGGGAGGGAGAGAGAACAAGTGCTTGGAACAATTGAACGTGCAGACAAACGCTCAAATTGTGATCAAGATACAAAAATGGCCTTTCAAGTTGGTTCCTTTTAGCCAACAACCAACAACCAACAACAACAACAACATTTGAGCTGTGCGGGAGCCGTCGACGTTTGGTTGTTGGTTGGTGGTTTCTCTGTTGTTGTTGTTGTTGTTGTTCGCTTGGCGGATCGTTTTGTACTTGTGGATGAGTGATCGACTCGGGCACAAACAAAACTATCTGCGGCTGATCTGTTTGTCTGACTGGCCAGCAGCTGGTCTGGCTTCGCTTGGCTTGGCTTGGCTGCATTTGCCAATTGCCCATGACGAACGATCCGTTTGGAGGCCTTTAAGTGCCCAGCCCCAGTCTCAGTTTCGGGCCCAGTCCAAGTCCCGAGTTCCATTGCTGACCATGGCCATAAGTCTTTCGCGGCTCAATTACCAGGATTGAGCACAATTGTGTGTTGCCTGAGTTTGAGTTTGTGGCAGCGACATTTTTCTTGGCCATGGCCAGCGCAAGGCTGCATTCTGCTGCTGCTGCTGCTGTTGTTGTTGTTGTTGTTGTTGGTTTTTATTGATGGCATGTTGAACAGCTTTTATGGGCTTTGCAGTTTGCCGTTTGTTGTGGTTGTTGTTGTTGTTGTTGCTTTTTTTGGGTTGGTGCGTTGAACCGCCCACTTTACAATGCAGCTGGACTCAACTTTCAAATGCATTTGAGTTCAACTGCGTTGCATTGTTTGAATTAATGTGGCGGCTGCGGCGGCTTCCGCCTCCAATTGGCGCTTTATTTTTTTTGTTTTTGTTTTTTTTTTTTTTTTTGCTACACACTCGTAAATTTTGCGGCCAGCGGGCAGAGCGCCATGCGAACATGTCAGCGGGCCATGTAATTACCAAAACAGCGCCAGCCCAGCCAAAAGAGATAGAGATACAGATACAAGCCCAGATGGAGATACAGATACAGATACAGATACAGTTGTAGTGTTGAATACAGGCAAAGATACGTATACGAATGCAGCTACAAGCATAGCTATAGATATAGCTAAAGATATAGATATAAGTCCAGTCTAAGTTACAGGTATACCCAACACAACTTCAGATACATATACAAACAAAGATACAGTTACAAACACAGCTAAAAGATACAGATAGAAATGCAGTTAAAAGCTACAGCTACAAACACTATACCTAAAGCTACAAATATAAAACCCAGCCAACGTTAAAGATACACCTAACACACCCAAAGATACAGCTACAAACACAACTAAACGTTTCAGATACAGATACAAATGTAGCTACAACTATAAAGATCTAGCTGCTGCCTGCACTGCGCACATATTTTAGAGCCTGCTTTAAAGCACGACAGCAGCTACCGAAGACAAAAGGTTTAAGGCTTAAACCAATTGGCTCAGCGGTGGGTCTTAGCCTAGGCCTAAAAGCTAAATGTGCACAGAGAAAAAAAGAGAAAAATCAATTAAAAGGCTATTGAAAAATGCCGCAGATGAAAGAATTGAAAACTGCTTGGGTAGGGGTGTTCCTTATTGATAAAGGTTATAGAAAAATTATATTATTTATATTAGCTTAAATATGTTTTTAATGCTTAAGTTTTAAGTCAGTATAAACTATAATTAGAATAATTATATTTATTAATTAACTAAACAAAAAAAACTCCCACAAGTTCGAGTTCCAGACGAGTTTATGAATAAAGTAAAGTTTGTATTAGACGAAGTCTGTTAAAGTCAGCTTTACTTAAAGAATTTCTAAAAATATATCCATCTTTAAATATTAAAAACAAATAACAAAAATATACCTATAAAATATTAATTATATTGTTAAAAACATAGCTTCAAATCAAACTCCAACTTTGCTTTTCCTATCTAATTTTTATGCCTAATTTAATACCCTTTTGTCTTTAGTTTCGCTCAGTGCATTTTATGGCTGCCCTTTTGGGATCAAAGCCTGGTCCAGAGCTAAGCCCAGCTCTGAGCCCAGTTACGCGTTTGGCCTTTTTCGTTGCCTTCTTGAGTTTTGTTGGCTTGCAACGCCTGCGCGTGAAAATATTAAAGTCATATTTTTATGAGCCTCCGAAGTGCGCATTAAGTTGTTGTTGCTGCTTGTTGCTGCTTGTTGTTGCTGCTGCTGCTGTTTTTTTTTTTTTTGGGTTTTTATTGACTCTGAGCTGAGCATTTATGTTTATGCTCTGGACGAGATATAAGTGGTCCAGGCTCCAGTTTCAGTTATAGTTGTTGTTGTTGTTGTTGTTGCTAATTGGCGCATGCGTTTAAGTTATGCGACTGGCCTAATCCATTTTTAATGATGATAGTCGCTGCTCGGCAATGCTGCAAATCACATTTTTGATTTCGCATTTGCCCATCGCAAATTTGTTTCGACTGGATTAACCACAAGCGAATAAAACTGTCAACAAACAAGTTTTTGAAAACAATAACAATTATTTTTCCAATATGCGGAAATGCAATTGAAAGCTACTGTAAAACCGATAAACACATATATATGAAAAAAACTGGGTCTATATATTATAACAGTTAACTATTTCTTTGTTTTTTAACACACATTTGCGAAAATTTATTTGCATTTGTTTAAACAAGTTTTGTTTTTTCGGCTGTGACATCATTTGATTTATTTGACTTGGCAAATAAGGGAAATTGCAATAAATAGCTAAGAAATACATATGTATATACATATGTATTTAGTAAAGCATTAATTTAAATTCAAGCATAATATATCAAAGCCGCTGGCAATCCATAAAAGTTAGACAAAGGTATTAAAAAAAAAAACAATCAAATTTTTTTTTGGCTGAATCGTTGAATATTCAATTAAGTTGGGCTTGACATATAGAAGAAAAAATAGAAGTTTTAATTTTTTAATTGAGTTGCTTGGCAACCCTAGTGAATATCAAGTTCATGACAGGTCCTTGCTCTCTATAGAAAAAAAAAGGGTCACGAAACGAAGGCGGAGACTTAAACGCGAAGTTTCTGCCTCGATCTAGAGCCAAAGATAAAAGAGGCAGGCAGGCAGCCAGAAAGGCGGACCGAAGGGGCAACTAGAACCAAATCGGGGGCAGGTGCAAAAAAAATAACACAAAGCACAAATCAAGTACACGTGACTTGGAACGCTGCGTAAGTGCTACGAAGAGGAAGAGGAAGAGAATGAGGATGAGGATGAGAATGGAACTGAATATGGAATGGGTTTAGGTTGAGGTTGAGGTTGGGGTTTGGCACGGCATCCCGTGTCTGGTTTGGTTTGGTCTGATGATGATGAAATTGTCGACGTTGACATGCAACAGGCCGCTTCAAGTGCCAGCGACAAATTAAATAAAGCACGGCAAAAAAAAATTAAATAAAATAAAACAAGTAAAGAGGAAGAGTATGAATAACCTTAAAAAAAATAATGAAAATAAAAAACAAAAGGCCACGATGAAAAGAGAGCGATTGCTGCGAATGTTGAGGTGGGCATGACGGTCACGCTGTGCGAACGCACGAATGATTGACTGATTGACTGATTGAACGATTGAATGACTGACGAACGGATGCGCTGACAGATCGATCAACTGAAGAGTTTAACAAAGTTAAAGTTGAAGGCCAGTTTTGGCCATTTGCGGTTGCTGTTGCTGCTGATCGCATCCTGGCCACGTTTGTGGTCGTGCCTGTTAAACGAGCCTAATTATTAGTTTACCACCAATTTCGGACTTGCGGCTCGACTGGGCCATGTTAACAACATGTACAACAAGTCATGAGCAGCAACGAACAACAACAACAACAACAACAAAAGCAACAACAACAACAGTGCGAGTGTCTGACTAGGAGATACCCTGTTTGACAGTTTGAATAGTTAGATTAAATAAGCTTATTCGGGTAGTTAAAATTGTAACAATTATTTAGTTGTATATAAAAAATTATGCTATAATATAAAATGTATTTAAATAATACTATAATATATTCTGTTTTATAATAAATCTAAATTTATTTTTTATATCTGTTTTAAATATATGTACATAAATATAACTTAAAATGAATCCTATAAATACCTATAAAATAATTACCTTGTTTTTATATACTTACATATATATAGTTTATATAATACGTATACCCTTTATATACATATACTTAATATAGTTCAGCTTTATCTACTTTATATGCCACACTTTCCTCATCAAATCAAAAATTAACCTTCAAAGCTTTTATTTACTCAATTTCAAGCTACCCACTTTGTGCTCACCTGATATTTACAGGGTATACGGGCACATAATAAAGCAGATTGAACTGCAAACGATCGTCGATTGTCGTTGGCCGTTCCCAGTTGTTGTTTTTTGTTGTTGTTGTTATTGTTGCTGCTTTTGCCCAGCTGAAGGGTTAATTTGTACAGTTGGCCCGAGGACATGGCCAACAACAACAACAACAACAACAGTTTGGCAACGTTGCTCCTGCTGTTGCCATTTTGTGCGAGCATATGTAATTTCTGTAAATTGATTTAATTGGCCCAATTAAAAATGCGTTGTAACCAAGTCGCCATATAAAATCGAAATGGGCGAAAGCAGTCGCAAGTGGCCAAAAACGGCATTGACAACAGTTGCGACCAGTTGCAATTGGTTTTTGGTTTTTGTTATTTGGCCCGAGGATGTGGCACAGCTGTACAACAATCCTACAATCCTCCAATTGGTAGCTGAACACATTTTGAAGGCGCCTGCGCAGCTGTTCAATTGCCAAGTTTTTTTGTTTGGCCAACAATCGACAGGTTAACAATTGCTCGTTATGCATCCAATGAATGTGGCCATAACTGAGGAATGTGTGTGTGTGTGTGTGTGTGTGGGTTGTGGCTATTCATGCCATTCACAAGAGACTTCAAGAGCGTTTAGCGCTTGATTTTTTTTTTTTTGTTAAATTACAATTTAAGCAGCGGAAATTGCTTTGTTATGAAACGAATTAACTTATATTTAAAATTGTATATAATTAACTTTAATGGGCAGCAGAAAAGTTATTATACACAATATAGAATATATGTTAAATAGAAAAATAAATTATTAAATTATTATAGTTTGTCTGCAGTTGTCTTAAAGCGCTTTCTACAAAAGAATGTTAATAAATTGCCCATAAATCACCTCATTAAGTCAATTTGAACAGATCTTTGCCAAGATTGCCTTTAATCTAATGAAAAGCCCACTCAATAATCAGCTAACAGGCTTCAACCTTTAATCATGTTGATATTTCTCATAATCATGTTAAGTATCTCATTTAATCGAATGGAATTTCGCATAGTTGGCAATTTGGCAAGTCATTCATTGATCGAAGGCGCACTCGATTAATCCAATTTAGCCATTAGCCAAAAGCTGTTTGGCCATTAGCTGAGCATTAAGTCAGCATCTTTTATTGAGCCAGGCACGAATTAGACATTCCTTTCGGTTTAAAGCTTAGCTTCTCCATGTAATTATGGCTAATAATACAGCTGGCGGCATTATTTTGACTAAAACTGACAGTAAAACTGTCTACGCCCCCAAAAAAAAAAAAAAAAGTCCGCCACTCACCTGCCCCAACAACAACAACAACAGCAAATACAGCAACAACAATTGCAACAACAAGCTTCAATTGAGTCGCTTTGAACGCATTAATCTTGGCTAGCAAGCGGCACATTTTGCCATTTTTCCATTGGCCATTGGCTGAGACTTTAAGCCGCTAAACGTTGACTCGTGGCTAACCAATTGTTGTTGTTGTTATCTTTGTTGTTGTTGTTAACGTTGTTGTTGCCTTGTTGTTTTCCATGGCAATGGCAAAGCGGCAAATAAAATGGAAATGAATTGATCGCTGGCGGCATTTATTGAGCACGACTTTTTTTTTATTTTGTTTTGTTTTTCATCGATCGATCCACATTTGTTTGTGCATATTTCTTGCCATATTTAATTTATTGTTTACACAATGCAATGGCGACTTTTTGTTGCTGTTGTTTGTAGTTGTTGCTGTTGTTGCTTTATTAAATGGCAGCAAATTTAGTTGTGAAAATTAAATAAAAATGTCAGATTTTTGCTTTAGCAAATATTTTAAACCGTTTAAAGTCATTTTGGTCAGATTTGGACTTAAATTTTCTTTGAAAATAAAAACTCTGACAAAACTTGTCGTCATACTAACTACATTTTTATATAATTGATACTTGAGATTAACTCAATAATAATAAAATAAAAATATATAATAATAATAATAATAATAATAATAATTTTAATTATATATAACAATAATAATAAATAATAATAATACAAATAATAATTAATAAAAAATAATAACAATGTAAATAATGATAATTATTTGATATCTAAAATCAAATCAATAATAACAATAACAAATAATAATAAAAATAATCTATACGAAATATTAATAATAAATAATAATGATTAACTTGTAAATACGTAATGTAATAAAATAAGTATTTATTGGGTAATAATTATTTTTTGTTTATAGCCTTTATGTACAAAAAGTTAAAGGTGTTGTTTAGGCAGCAGTAAGCCTGTTTTAATAATAATAAATAATATATATTTAAAAAGGAAAAAAAACTCATGTATCTATTAAGATTCTCTGATTGATTTTGCTGTGTAAGCATTTAATAAGAAGTCTTAGTTTAAACTAAATCCAGCATAAAATCAATTTATCTATTCCATAAGTTTCCCCTTTGATTAATGTTGGTTAAGCTGCCTTTGTTTAATTTGAGAAATGGTTTATTTTAAAAGTATTAACATTTCTGCTTTGTCGTCAGATTAGTGTCCAGCTTTACGTCCGCGATGCTCTGCGGCCGGATTCCGGGCCTGACGCCGGCCCAGCGGCAGCTGTGCAGCGATATGCCGGACGCGCTGATCGCCCTGGGCGAGGGTCAGCAGCTGGGCGCCCACGAGTGCCAGCATCAGTTTCGCGGCCATCGCTGGAACTGTTCCGAGGTGTGGCAACGGAATATATTCTCACATGTGGTGCCAATAGGTAAAAGGCAGAAAATGAAGTTCAAAGAGTGAAGCAAGTAATCCCAATTAAAATCCCTTTTCTAGCTTCTAGAGAGGCTGCCTACACGTATGCAATAGCGAGTGCCGGAGCTGCCTATGCTGTGACTGCGGCCTGTGCCCGCGGCAACATCTCGTTGTGCGGCTGCGATGTGCGGCACAAGAAGTCGCCGCCGGAGCCCTGGAAATGGGGCGGCTGTTCGGCGGATGTGGAATTCGGGATGCGTTATACGCGCAAGTTTCTCGATGCGCGCGAAATCGAACGGGATTCGAGAACGCTGATGAATCTGCACAACAATCGTGTGGGGCGAGCGGTGCGTATGAGTAATATTTTCTAATATTATTTTTTTTTATTTGATTTTTGTTTATTACTTTAGCTGGTTAAGAAGCTTCTACGCACCGACTGCAAGTGTCATGGTGTTAGTGGTTCGTGTGTCATGAAAACCTGCTGGAAAAGTTTGCCCGCATTTCGATTGGTCGGCGAGAAGCTGATGCAGAAATATAATAAAGCCAAAACTGTTCAAGCCGTGCGAGGCAAACGTGGACTGAGATTAGCATTAAGCAGGTGAGTTCCTCAAAAAGAACCTCAAACACACAATTCATATATAACTTTGATACTTCTTTCTTGGCAGAAGAAAACACAGCGTGGCTGGGTCACCAAAGGCGCCACTGATTTGGCCCAAACGCATGGAGCTGGTCTATTTGGAGGCATCGCCCAACTATTGCGAACGCAGCGTCCAAACGGGCACACTCGGCACAACGGGTCGTCCCTGCAACCGCAGTGGACACGGCCCGCAGAGCTGTGATCTACTTTGCTGCGGTCGCGGCCACAATACGCAGCACATTCAGCGGAGTCGCCAATGTCGCTGCCACTTTCAGTGGTGCTGCCAAGTGGAGTGCGAACAGTGCGACGAGAGCTACGAGGAGTTCACTTGTAAATAGGACGCGTTTGCTGAATGTGGCTAGTATTACTTAGTTCTTAGCACCTAACGATTTTAGTATTATGTATGAAATGTAATGTATTAAAAAAACACTCAAAGCGAAAAAAAAAACCACAAGACACAAACAGGCCAATTCACGAATAAATAGTTTTTAGTAAACGTTACAAATAACTACAAATTGAAAATCTTTTCTTATAGAATATATATTTCTTTTTATATTAAATAAACTAATTTTCATTTAAAGGAATTCTCTTCTAATGGAATACATTAATTTATATTTAAAGAGCTTAATTGTGTTTATTTTATTTTTATCTATCTTATCTTAGTGTAATTATGTTATACTCTAAAGTTCACAGGAAATTTATTTAAGCAATTTTTTACTTTTTTTCTTTTATTTTTTTGAAAAGATTAAATTATACTTTAATTTCATAATTATTATTTTTTTTTTTAATATTTTTAATGGGTTTTAATTATTCTGTTATTATATAGAATATTTTTAATTAAATTTATGAGCTAACTTTCAAATCCAATTTTAGGCTATAGACTACAATATTATTATTATTTTTCACTTATTTATTTTCGCACCCATTTCGAATGCAGCCAAAAAAAAACCCATCAATACAAAAAACTAAAGCATACTTTTAGGGCGCACATTTAAATGCAGCGTTGCCAGGCTAAAGTGAAAACTTTGAAATACGTAACGTTAGGTAACGTAACGAACTAAAACGTCACGTAAGCGACGGCAGATGTGTTGTCAAGGAATGTGCGCGCATATTTTTTTTCATATTTTACTGTTGGAATTTTCATTTAGCCGCACAATACAAAGCGCTAAACCAAATACAATTACCAAAACGAGAGAGAGAGAAAATATGAGAGTGAGGAAATGGAAATGGGAGAGCGTTGGGAAAACTGCGCGAGCGCGCTGAAAATTCATTGATTGCAATCAGGAAGCGTCGAGTGCGCTCTCCACACACACACAAAATAGTTGCTGGCCTTTTTTTTTTCTTTTGGGGAAAAAACACGCCAACAAGAAGAAGAAGAAGAACTCACCACGACTGCGGACTGCCGACAACGGCTGGCTACGATTGCGTTTACGAGAAGGAAGCTTGTCTATGGCTATATGGCGACTATAACAGCGACTGGCACAAACGAGCGGCGCTCAGTTCTTTGAGGGTAGTTAGTTGGACAACGGCGTTGCCGAAAACGGGCCCCACAAAACAAGCTGCCGCACAACAACATTTTTTGGGTTAGATTACACACAAATACACACACTCACACACACACACGCACACATGCACACCCATTAACACACACACACACTTAGACACGTATGTATCTGTATCTTTTTGAACAGCAGCAGCAGCAGCAAAAAAAAAAAGGCCAAATTAATTTAAAAAAAAAAGGCTATAAAAATTGTTGTATTAAAAGTGTTAAAAAGTGCGAAACTTAAGAAAAGCAGTGTGCAAAAAAAGTTGTAATGAAAAAAATAATGTGTATATGTGTGTAAGTGTGTGTGAGTGAGTGTGTGTGTGTGTGTGCGAGTGTGTGTAGCAGCAAATTGTGCTTTAGGCCGCGACTGAATGTGCTCCCTGGATACAGAAAAGTGATTTCCTGCAAAATGTGCTCGCGCCTCAAATAATTAAAAAAGGATATACAAAATAATAAACTTGGCTAACAGACAAACTACAAGTGCTGCAATGAATCAAGTGATTAATCCATAAATAAGCAATGAATAAGAAGCAGAAGAAGAGGAAGGGGGTGGAGTTAAAGCAAGCAATTGATATAGATATATATATATATATATGTACATATATATATATATGTATTGAGCATACTAAACGCCTGCATATCGATTGATGAAAAAATTATTATAAATTGCTTCAACCTACATATAAAGCGTGTGAGATACACACGCACACACACGCACACACATACGCACGCACGCATACATTAAGTTTGAAAAGCTATAAGCTGTATAACAGTAGACACACACACACACATACCTACACACACATTTACAATGCAGCCTGAAGTTAGTAGGGGGTGTAACATAATGTTGTAGAAGCTGAGCCGTAGGGAGTCACAAAGAGAAAGGGGAAGGGGGTAGGGAGTAGTGGGTGGGGGGTGGGGGGTTGGGCGCCTGCCCTTATGTCGTTAGCTTCGTTAGTGGTCGCTCGGTTTGCTCGTGTTGGCTTACGTTACGTTGCGCTTACGTTACGCTTACGTAGCTCACACTCCGGCAAACTTCGTCGCTCCAACTCCCTTTCTCACTCTCTCTCTCTCTCTCTCTGGGCGCACTCTCTTTCCCCCTCTCTCTCTCTCTCCCTCTCTCTTTCTCTCTTTCTTTTGTATGTGGGCGCTTCGTGCGTCAAAATGTGTGTCAGTAAAATCAGTCGAAAGAGAAAGAACGTTAACTAAAGTCAAGTAAAGTGAGGTAAAGCAAATATGGGAAAAAAAAAACGTTAGCGCCAACTTCGCCCTTATAAAAATCTCACTCGTTGAGCACGCACAGAAACACACACAAACACACACACACACACAGGGACTCTAATATAAAAACATAATAAAACATGCTTTAATTAGCTCAACAGTTTAACTAATGTGCGTTGTGTGTGGTTATATATACATATATATATATATTTTTTTTTATAAATCCAGCCATGTACATACATAAAAAAAAGATGCATTAAACTGAAAAGCGGCTATTTAAAAAAAATGCAATTAGTTAACAAAAAGTGAAAGAAACAAAAAACAACAGCAACAACAACTGAAAGGCAGCGGCAAAGGAACAACAACAACAGCAACAATAACAACAACAACAAGAAGCGGCAACTAACTAACACACACACACACAAACAAACAAGCACACACACCCGCTCGCACACACACACACACAAATGCTAAGGCAATGTAGCCGCTAAACGGTGTGTCTGTGTGTGTTAAAGCATTTGAAAAGTACAGCAAGTTGTTGAGCTGCAACTGGCGACTGGAATCAGGATTCATAATTAAATTTCATACGCCGCGTTCGCCGTCAAATCATTCAAAATTCATCGTCTAAGCAAAGCGGGTGAGCAGCAGCAACTAAATAAACAATAACTACTCTATAACAATAACTATAAGCAGTTCTAAACAAGACAAACACACACACACACATGCACACAAACACTAACTAACGCACACAAACACACACACTTAAATTATATATGCATATTGATTTCCTGCGTAAACAATTTGCCTTCCCCCCGTTCGAAGAGTTCAAATAACAACACTAAGTATTCAACTAATTAATTATTCATGCTTGAGTAAATCGGTATATATTATATATATATATATATAAATATATATAAGTATCTAAATATATTTCTGTATGTCTGTTTTGTGTATGTGTATTGTGTATTTAATTAAAGCTAATATATATTTTTTAATAATTAAACTTCTTTTTAGTTTTAGCCAAATATTAACTCTTAAGTAGTTTATAGAACTTAGCGTACGAAATATTGCGCATACGCCCTGTATACAATCATTTTATTTTTACTTCAACTAGGCTTTTGACAGCTTATTGAACTGTCCTTCAATAGATATTGAAATATAATTGGTTTTTTTTTTCCTTTTAAATAGTTTTCATTCCGTTTTCAATTTCATTTATAATTGAGAAAAGCAATTCCGCAAACGGGAAAACTTTGATTTGGGGAAGGCAGCTCCTCGCATGATTTGTCATGCGATACAGATTGACAGACAGTGGCTGTAATAAGTATACTTCCCCCCCTCCCTCCCTGGCATTGCTTTGGTTTTAGTTTTAGTTTCAGTTTCAGTTTCATTTGCAGTTCTTGTTGCCTTGTCTTAGACTTGTTCTAATTTTAGATGAGTGGAATAATTTTTATTGATTTCAAATTTTAACCTTATTTTACACACACGCGTGGGTGTGTGCGAGTGTGTGTGTGCAGCATAGAAAAGAAAAAAAAAAAAAAAGAAACGCCGCCAGCTAACAACAAAATATGCGGCAAATGTTTTACGATGACGCTATTGTTGAATCGTCACATGAGTGTGTGTAAATGTGTGTGTAAATGTGTGTGTGTGTGCGTGTTCGTCTCTTGCTGAGCGCCGCAGCTGCGCAACGTTGTGTGGTGAAAATTGTGGCCGCCCACAATTCAACATGTTTATTGAGTGTGGCAAAGGAAGAAACAGTTGAAAGAATGGGGTAGGGGGAGGAAGGGGGAGGAGTAAGGGTACGCTGATAACGTTAGCTGAGTGTTGAAAGAGAATGTGCCGCAAGCGCTAAGCACAGACAACAATTGTACACGATTTCGTCATCAAATGCAGTTAGGCGAATGAACAAACCGGAAGTGAGCCAGCCCCAAAGTAAGCAGCAAAAAAAAAATAGCTGTTAAATATATATGTATGTATATATATATATATATATATATACAGTTTGTTTGCTTAGCAAAGTGCTGCACGCTGCAGGCCGTAATCGATTCGTGGCCAGATCTTGCTTTTATTATGGCCTGAACTGACCCCATCTCCCATCTTGATAAAGACCGTGTTGACCAATATACGTTGTTGTTGTTGTTGTTGTCACGTAAATGGGCACTCAAGTGTCACACACACACACACACAATGCACACACATATACACACGTGCGCTTAGCTGCACTTGCAAGTAAACATTTGAATGGTCTTCCGGTCTGCTGATTCGTTTAGGGGAATTTTCCTCGACTTTTCCTCGTTTCTATTTAGTTACTGGCTTAGCCGCCATTCATAAAGCGACTGCACTTCACTTTTTGCGTGTGCGAGACTCGTCTTCGCTGCCACTTCCACGTGCCACATTGCGGCAGCTAGACTGTCTTGTGACTTGTGGCAAGGTGAGGGTTCTTTGAGTTGTTGCGAAAAGGGCAAAGGAATTGAACTAAATACGATTTATATGAGTTTTAACTGAGCTTAGTTAATACAGACTTAAGTGAGATATTATATATAGTTTGTCTGTGGTTTTATTAAGCTCTTAAGGTAACTAGAACACAATTGGGAATAGTAGAAATTAACCAATCATAGTTTTTTTTAACTATATTAATGTTTAAGCTTATAGTATGTATAAAAAATTCTTTCATTAATTTTTTTTTTTTTGTTTAATTTATTTTTTAATTTTTTTTTAATTCTCCTGAATTGAATTTCTCTAAAAGTCAGTTTGCTTACATTTAATTTCCATATATATTGAAAAAATATGTTTATAAATCCAAAAAAGTATTAAACTATTAAACATCAATAAATTAGATAAATATATTATTTTTTATGATTATTTATTATAAAATATTATTATGTATGTTTTATTATTTATTTCTATTATATTTTTTATTACTTAAATCATCACTCAAGGTCTGGGCTTTATAGGGTATTTATAATTAGTCTAAAGAAAGTTTCCCTATATTCCATAAGTATATATATTTCCAAAAAGCTATATCATTATTATGTATTATATTAGCTAGATCAGTCTCAAGTTAGTCAGTTTACAGATTAAGAATTCACTCTCTAAATAATATATATGTCCATAAAAGGGTAATTCAATTTGTTTAAAAAGCTAAAATACTTTGATTTATTGAATATAAAAGCAACTCAAATGTTTACTGAACCCGCCCTCGTTTGTATTATTCATATGCAGTCACACCTGAGTGTATGTGTGTGTGCGATGTGTGTTTGTGTGTGTTTGGCTGGCTGACTGGCTGGCTGAGTGCTTACTCCTTGGTCGAGTGGCAATTTGCATGCGATTTGTTTTGTCTAAATAGAAAGAAGAAATTTGCATGGCAAGCGCAAAGGAGCCAAAGGACGAGCTCCTGCCATAATGCAAGGCACTCACGGATTAGATGAGCTGAGATTTGGGTAAAAAGGTTAAGGATATACAAGTTGTTAGTAGACCAATTTAAATGCAAAACACATTTACGGGGCGTATGCGCAATATAAAATATGTCTATATACTAAGTTAAAAAGGATGTTGTTTTGTGTGCTGTATTTTGTGTGCCTTGTTTATTTTTTGTTCTCTCTCTCTCTCTCTCTCACACTTTTTACACTTGCAGATGCAGCTACTAATTGAAAGAATTTAACAAACAAACAAAATAAAAGCCAATCAAAACGTGCATATCAAAAACTAAAATAAACCCAATCAAATCGAAGCATTTAAGCAAGGACAACAAAAAAAAAAGAAAGGAGCAACAACAACAACAACAAGCAGCTGCCACTTGTGGGTGCATGCCGCGGATCAGCCGCGGATTATGTCACGCGACGATTATAATCCAGTGAATAGCTCTGGTGTGCGAAGTCCGGGTCGCGTCCGTCGGCTACAGCAGGAGTTGCCAACGGTCGATCGATCGCCATCACGGGATTACGGCGCACGCGGAAGTCCACTAGGTGAACACACACACACTCAAAAAAAAAATAAATAAATAAAACCAGTTAATAGTTTAACAGTTAGTTGCTTTCAAACAAAGCACAAACGTAGCCGTAGCAACAAAAAAAAGATACAAAAAAAAAAACTATTAGTAAATTCGCACTGCAGCTCACGTTTGTGCAAGAGAGAGAGAGCGAGAGAAAGATACATAAAATAACTCTCCCTCTCTCTCTCTCTTTCTGTATTTCTTTTTAAGATTTATTATTTATAAAATTGGCTTAATTTGGCAACTTAAATTAAAAAATAATGCAAGAAAAGTTAACTTTATTTTTTGTATGTGGCTAAAAAAGAAACTCGAACTAAATTTTATTTAACAAATGCTTTTAGTTTATGCGCGCTCTCTCTATCTCTCTCTCTCTCTGTCTCTGTCTCTGTCTCTATTTGTAGTTTAACTAAACTAATGCAAAATTTAATACTAAAATCTATAATTTCTGTCTAACATCACACGCATGCGCATGGTACATTTTTTAATTTTACGGCTTTAACTCATCATCTGCAAAAAAAACAAATCTATAACAATTTTTATTTACTTTAAAAAAACCAAAACAACAACAAATACACACACTCACACACACACACACACACACCTTACACACACACAATTTGCATTTGCATACTGAACTGAAAATCGAATCAACTTTAGCAGCAAACAATTTGTAAATTGCATTAACGTGGCCAAGCCAAAATGGCTGTTCATTAAAAGGCCAACAACAATAACTGAATTCAATTCCTGCTGAAGTGTTACACAAAATCAAAAGCCTCAAACTGGATTACAATTATGGTCAGCAAAAAAAAAACCACCTAGAAAGTTTAGTCTTGTTGGCCATTAATTAAATGGCCAACTAACACAAATTGGCCATAGTCTTTCACTTCACACACACACACACACACACACACGAACACATGCTCAATTAATAAAAACTCGAGCACAACTCGCGTTCAACTAATTAGCGCCTTAACTGAACTCAATTGCCTCCATTATGGCCAAGAGCAGCAGCTGAGGCTTGTGGCTTTAAATAGCACTAGAGAAGTTACAAACCAGGCTATATATGTATATATAGAGTTGGCCAATTTGCCAGTTATACATTTTGATGGCTACTTGAAAGCAAATTAGAGCAAAAGCGGCATAAATAATTAAAGGACGTGATGAAGTTAAGATTGTAAGGGGAAGAAAATTAGAAAAAAGAATATAAATAGAAGGTTTAAAATAGAGAAGTTAAAAGAGTTAATGTTGTTAAAAAAAAGACAAATAAAATTACAATACTTTTAATATAAAGATTATAAAGATAAGTTTAATATAAAGATTATAAAGATTTTTCAGTTTTCAGAAAGTTGCTTTGTTGATATTTGGAAAAAGTTTAAGATTAATTAGTATAATTTAACAGAATTGAGATTGCTTTTGAGAGATAAATAAAATTTGAATTGTCTTCATATACAGAAAAATCAATTCTTCAAAATTAGTAGACAGAAATTTGCTTTCAAAGCAAAACAAATGGTTAAAAGAGCCTTTAAAAAAATAATCTAAATTCTTTTAACATACCAAAAGTCAATTTTAAAAAGCAGAAATAGAAAAAATACAAAAACATATTTTAGAATTTGCATTTTATGCATATTAAAATATATTTACGCTCACATTAATATAAATATTGTGAAAGGCAATAAATTAATGTTGAGCTTTTTATTAAACGAAAAAGAACACAAATATCAATTTGGGACATTAGATTCTAGATATTTTTAGCTTAAAAACAAAGCTTAAGTAATTTTCTCAATTTATTTATAGCCTTTTAAAATTAGCTGTGAAAAAGCAAGCCAAATATTGGGCAACTCTATATACATACATATGTACATATATATATATATGTACATTTGCCGTTCACAAGGACACGTCACAACAAAGAGCCACAAATTAAGTTTCGTGTGGCTTTCAGCTGGTTACGTGCAAAATGTGCTCGTGCTGTGCAAAAGTTTAGTTTATGACATACGACCCCCCCTACGAAACCCCCCTCCCCCTCCCCCTGCCGCTGCCTCTGCCTCTGTTCCAACCTTCCTTAACCAATGCACAAATCACACATAGCTGCTGCAGGCAGGAAAAAATGGGAGGTCCTTCGGTTTAACAATGTCTGCGCCCAGTTTTATGAGGCATTTTATGTGGCCAAAAAAAAGAGGTGGCTAAATCGGGAACACGAAAAAACCATTTTTACGTTGCTGTTGACTTTATGCATTCCCTGCGTTCCTTATTTTTTGTTCTTTAACTACTAACCCAAAACAAACGTTAAACATATAAATATCTATAAAAAAAATATATATAGTAACTGCATATTTCAGTTTGAGCGAAAAGACAATCATTTAATGCACTAGAAAGCAAACCAAAAAAACTAGTTCTTGTTTTTCTGTTTTATTTATTTTTTTTGATTTCACACTCAACCCAAATCAAAGTCAAAGTCAAATCAAAAACCAGACAACAACAACAAACAAACAAAGAAAACCAAACCAAACCAAACCAAACCAAAAGAAAACCCGTCATCCTCATTTGATCATCGTCATTCGAATTCTCTGTGTGAATTTCAGCAATGGGCAGTCCATACTACCGCGACATGGATGAGCCAACAAGTCCTGCGGGCGCAGGACATCATCGCAGCCGCAGCGCCAGCAGACCACCGATGTCACATGCCATGGACTATCCAAGTAATAACCAAGACAAGCCCAGCCCAGGTCTTAACTTCAACTGCAACATCCTTCGTTATCCTTTTGCAGGAACCCGCTATCAGTCGCTGGATCGCGGCGGCCTCGTCGATCCCCATGATCGCGAGTTTATACCCATACGGGAGCCGCGTGATCGCTCCCGGGACAGATCCCTGGAGCGAGGACTCTACCTGGAGGACGAACTCTATGGCCGTTCGGCGCGGCAAAGTCCCAATGCGTTAGGAGGTGAGTTCTAACTGATTTATAGCTACTATGGGATACTAATAGTAAGTCTGATTGAAAGCTTAAAATATGCCAAAGAAATCTTTGTTTGATATCAGTAATAAATATTTATGTTTTATAAATAAGTCTTATATAATGAGAAAAACAATTAAATAAGATGAGTTTGGGCTAAGGTATTAAGACAAAGATTTTACTTATTTATATATATTATGTTTCCTTTTTGTATTTTACTTTTTTTTATTTTATTTTATTATATTATATTTTTTTTTATTTGATTTTATTATTATTTTTTTTTTATTTTATTATATTTTATTTAATTTAAAATAAAATAAAATAAAATAAAATAATAATAATAATAATAATAATAATAATAATAATAATAATAATAATAATAATAATAATAATAATA